>JAFFST010052140.1:39906-47406 GCA_022414735.1 Noturus placidus
TATATATATATATATATATATATATATATATATATATATATATATATATATAAAATGCAGAATACAAAAGAAAAACAAAAACAGACAAACATAAGCAAATTTCAAAGAGCAAAATACACTTTAATAGCATAACTGTAATCTTTATACACAGTAAAAGAATCCACATTAATCCTATAAATGACATAAATAAATGACAGAACTTACTTAATTGGCTGTATATTACCAAAGGTGAAAATAATCTTGTATCTTGCGAGGTCCTTTTTATCTTCAGATGATTAAAATAACTTCAACATTATGAATGCACAACACTCCTTCATTTAACATGTGCTGCAGATAACTTTCTTCCTTGAGACACTCTGCCTATTTTCTCAGAATTAAAGTCTCTACAACAGGGCACATTTCTAGCAACTTTCCAAATACAAGAATTTAAAGAAATATTGCAAAAATATAAGAAAAATAAATAAATAAGCAAAAAAACATGTAGACATGTCTACACATGTAGAGATAAGATATGGCTCCCAGCTTATCTGTTTATTAAGCCATCAGAGCATGCCTTGCTTGACCTTATCAACTGGTTCACATCAGACAGTTATGTCCTAGCAGGATAAAGGAGAAGCAGGCATCTATGTCTGGAGGACACCACGCAAGGCAATCCATCACTGTTCTTTGTGGAAACAAAAACATCATTCTCAAGGAAGGGGCTCTAGCTCAGAGTAATACCCCCAAGAAGGAAAGTCCAAGTCATAGTGTCTATTCTGCAACAACACAGATCACAACCATTGGCAGTGTATGACCATCTCCAAGCTAACTAAAGACGAGGTGGAAGAATATATAACATTCTATTCAGGCTTTGTGAATGGTTACACCAGATAACTCAGTGCAGTAGAGTCCTGCTAAAATTCACTATCCAATAAAGGTAAAGGCTATCCAATGTAGTGCATAAGTTTGACCTATAAAGGATACCAGAGAATTCGAAACTGCATACAGTCTGTCAAGATGTCATAACGACCATGGTGTAGCTGTATCCTTATCCATTTAAAGGCACAGTCAATATTACTAGAGGTTTAATAGCTTCACCTTCATGCCACTATAAATGGCAAGTCAGAGGAGTGTTGGAAGGAGACTTTCTAAAGATGCAGAGAGGTCCAAAGCCTACAATACAGAGGTAGAAATGTTGGTCTGAGTAAGATCAGTGATCTAGATTGATCTTGGTATGTTAGCCAACCAGAACAAGACATAGAAAATGCCTTCCTATGGTCATCCGTAATGGCAAGAACCAGCTGATATTTTTATTGCTCCTGTCAGTATCAGGGAAATTGAATGAGTACCTGATGCTAGGGCCAACACTTGGGTCATCATTACTACAGGTCGATCTATTTCACTTTTCTTTAACATGCAGTGGCAATCAGTGGAGTCAGTGAGATCATGTTTCCCCAAGTCTATCTCCTGACAGATGATTGATTTTTGCTGCAGTGTTTTTGATATTATGCCAGGATCCTCAAGCTGTGCATAAATTGCAGGTGCTGCCCTTCACCACAATTTGGAGTTCCTGCTGTGTTGCATTTGTTCTGCAGAACTATGTCATTGATAACAGTCAGCCAAACTATAAAGTTGGACATATAGTGAATAGACGTTTCTACACTGACAGTTGTCTGCAGGTCCTACCTACCAAAGAAAAAGCCACACACCCGATAAACAAATTAAGCCCCTCTGACATGAGCTGGTCTTGAGCTTTGCCAGTAGGTTAGCAGTGAAGATGGGGCAATCAGCCACTAATGTGAGGAGATTAGGTCAGATCATTTTGGCTTGTACAGGATGTGGCAGACTATCTGGAATCGATGCTGGGGCTAAGTTGGCATTTTGAAGCAGATACAGTCAGTGTTCCAACCATATGGAATATTGTTCAAGGTCTTACAGAGCCAGAGTGGCCCATTGAGGTTTATCCTATACACCCTATACCTCCACCAAGCGCACAGATTGGGAAGAAAAGCTCGAGCTTCTACTCTAAATAACAGTTCACCATCGTACCTAACCAAGGGAGTATACCCCTTTAGTGTCTGTCAGATGATACAGGAGATATGTTCTGTTCTGCATAAGACTTAACGGCTTGGAGGCTTACCTGCTTACCTTTTATAGCACCCACTGTAAAGTTGCTACCAAGCACTTAGACACCATTTCCAACACAAGACAAAACAATCTGATTAAATCACATCTGATTAAATCACTCAGCTGATATCACACTAGGAGAAACTTGGTAAAAGTCAAATGGCTGGAAACAAGGATCACTACATTCAATAATGTTTCAGAGATCCACACCTCTTCCTTCTCTGGGGCCCTTGTGTGTTTCATCTGATCAGCTAGTGTCGTTTCAGTGCAAATTTAGAAGCTGGAAGGAGTACTCACTTTCTTAGCTACAAATTCCAGGTCCTCCTGGGGATCCAGATCCAGATGTTTTTAAGCCTGTGGTTAGATTTAATGACTGTAGCACATCCTACGGCTACCATGGGGTCTCTATCGAGTAGGATGTGCCTGATGCAGATCTCCTAGGAGCCAACTAGGAAGCAACCTTGTACCCAAACCATCTCAACTGGCTCTTCTCAGTTTGGATGTTTAGCAGCTGTACTCTGAGACTCTGGACTCTTGTGCTCTGAACAGATGTATCCATATAATTTTGGTCACATTTTGTGTCCTCAATAATGAGCAATACATTTGTTAATTCACCCTTTCTCCCAGAATAATTTTTTAGGAAAGAAAAACAGTAGAGATCATATTTATAGGCATTTATATTTATTGATATACATGTGCAATAGGATGGACATGGGAGGAACATCCTTGCATAGACCATAGACTATGCTTTCACCAGCATCATATAATGAACAGAATGTGTCTGTGTGTGTGTGTGTGTGTGTGTGTGTGTGTGTGTGTGTGTGTGTGTGTGTGTGTGAGAGAGAGAGAGAGAGAGAGAGAGAGAGAACACATAGCTATGTATGGGAAAGAAATTACTTACAAAGATAATAATAATAATAATAATAATAATAATAATAATAATAATTTGGCATTAAATAAAAAAACATGTGGGTGTTGAATTAGCTTGATTTTCATAATTTCAATTATTTGGATCATGCAGTTCTTATTTTTTTCCATGCAGACTATAATTAGGCAGTTAAATGAACACAAAAGCTCACTACATTAACCATTTTTAAACATAACAGAGACATGGGTTGAATATTAAATAATATGTTAAATGATGAATTTCATCCTAGCAATTCAATACATTTTAATACTTTTAGACCGAATACCACTTTGTGCTACTCTGGTTCACATGGCTCTTAGCAACTCAGAGTAAGGGTCAGATGATTTTTGTGCAAGATTTCTGAAAATGGATGGCCATTTATATATTATAACTAAAGGCAACAGAATGTATGAACATATCTGGTCATTAACTATCATGTTGATTAAAAATACCCAACATACTACATCTACATTAAAGCTTACATAATAGTTATCAAAGCTGATGAAAAAAAAAAGAAAAGAAAAGATAAATAAAAATAAATTAATTACTATTAACATCCAACACACTCTGGTATAATGCAGATGAGGATAAACAAAAAAAAATTGAGCACAGTTTTCTTCTTACAATGAATAAATAAGCAATACATGTTATTAAACTATTCAAATCATTTTCCATATTATAAAACCACATTATTACAAATTAATAGGTATTTTATGGAAGTCTTCTCGATTTAGATCTTCTACTTAAATTTTGACCCATGCATTTTCTTTCTTTGCTGTTTAATTACAGAAATGAGTTCTTGACATGATAAATGCTTTTGTCATGCTTCCCACCTTTCCTGTGTGATACATAGTATAATGCTCAGGTTTGTATATATATACTGTATACTAATATTTGGAGCAATGCAATATGTTGAATCATTATCAAATGCTTTAACATATAATGGCAGTTAAATCTCAATCATGCTCTTCATCCAAACTGAAGAGTTAAAATAGAACTGTGCTTGGTCCTTTTATTTGTCTGTAATGGCTCTAACTTTGGCCTCATTCTTTCTTTCAATATATTATTGTATATAAATATGTAGGAACAGTACTTTGCTTATTAAACACTTGTTATACTGGGATGAAAACATACTGCTGCTACATTGTTTCCCTTCCTATATAAGATCTAGTTATGTGTTTATAGGCAACAAACTGCTGCTGCTTTTTCTAGCAGTAACAATCTAACTCCTTTCTAACTTGGCTCGTTCCTCTGAGTAGATCTGTGAACTGCTTTTCCAAAAACGCGTTCATAAATCGACATGCAGCCCAACATATACAGTATAATCTCCAGTGTAGCATTATTTGTATGTTTTTACAAAGTATTTGTTACTGTTCCCTGTAATTAACAGTTGTCTCTACATGAATAAATAAACTATTTACTCTGAGCAGTAGGTTGCTTTATTTCCTGGCAGTGTTAAAAACCAAAAATAACACCATTGCTTGAAAATGGAATAAATATGGTGCCTCAGATTATATTTAGATTACTGATGACTGTTATTTTTACAATGTCACAAATCTTTATACTGTTTTGGAATAAACTAGCAGATAACGGTTCTTTAATAGTTATTTGAAAAGGCAGTGGTAGAATGTTAAGCTTCTAGGATTTCAGTCCATCCATGATCAAATTGAGGTAGACAAACACATAAAAAGGCTTATATGAACACAAAATAAATTAATTATAAATGAACAAATACATTATAAAAGATGGATGGACAGACGGCAAAAAAGATGAAAAATATATATTTCATCTCATCTATACACAACATGGACTGTTTCTCAGATTAACTGGGGTAATCAACTAGGATTTATGTACAAGGCTTGATTGGGCCAAAACTAAGCTATTCTATTTATTTTCTGAGGTCTAACTGTTCTTACTTTCCCTTGTATGACTCATCAAGCAATAAGTTTAGCAATCATCAAATCATAACTTTCTCCACACTGAGGACTGTGACCTTGTTCATTCTGAAATATGTCATGCACACAACAAAACTTTGTTTTGCTGTGCATATTCTGATTATTATAGTACACATCCTACTCACATTGGTCCTTGACATTGCATCATACAGTTAAAAGGAGTTGCACAGTAAAACTGATGTTATTGTACATGGAGGCACTTTTTAAAAGTTTTGTCAGTAAGGGGGTTAAAGGCACTATATGCAACATATACAGAGTAATATACGTATATCTTCAAACAGCGTAGATGTCAAAGCAGATACACTAAATATTTTACTTGTAAAGTTGAGTAAATGGTTAATATGTTGTGAAATCATAAATGTGTTGCAAGCAGTAAAGGGTAGTTAATGAGCGGCTTTTTAGAAGTTCACTGTTGGTTTGATTCTTGTTAAATTAGTTAGACAAGCATGAATGCATTTGTTTGACTTGAGCATTGCTCTGGCATGTGTATGTATAGCCTAATGAATCAGCCCCTATGCAAAATGTTTAGTTCACTGGTCATCAAATACCCAGGAATCATACAATGACCTCAGTAGTGTACCTTAAAACAATTTACATTAATTTCCAATTCTATAATCTGTATGGTTTCACCTCCATGTCCCATTAACTGCAGATTACTGTTAGATATGTAATGGCATTGCTAATACATGCCATTACAATATACATCTATATTCTTTGTTGAAATTAGTATAGATCCCTGTATTAATCTACAAGTACATACGAAAAGATCCATTATGGTAATTAATTAATAATTAATTAATTAATAATAATTAATAATGGTGCCATGCATTAATTATACCAAGATACATAGTACCTGAGTTGAGTAGGCCTCAAAGCTTCACTTCTCCAACCTTACGATTAAACATTAATTTCTCAATCCATACCAGGAACAAAACATAATAAGCACTGCATTTTGCAAAACCAAAGTCTGAAATCTGAGGGCAATGTGTAAATGATTAGAAAAAATATTGAGGTAATGATTTGAGCATGCCATGATCGATAACCAAAGAACATTTCAACATGCTTATACACTTCCAAAAGTCATGTTATTTTTCACATGGTATTGGATCTTTTAAGAGTAAGAGTTTTAGCATCTGATGGAGAAATACCAGTGTTGGCAAGAAGCCATGGTTTTCCATTAATAATGAGGTGCATTGCTGTTCAGTGCACCTCAAGATCAACAGTACCTATTCCCCAAAATGAGAGAATGCATCAGAAACTGCATAATGCTCTAGGAACTCAATTCCAGATGCTGTGGACATTCTGTTATTGTAAGAATCCATGTCTATTTGTTTTCCTGATGATCACACTGTTGACAAGTGGTGACAGAGTTCCCATTTGGACCTGCATTTTCATCTCCTTTTGATCCGCAATATCTTTATTTTCAGCAAATATTTTGCTATTCAGTGGCATATGAATGTATTCCTTGTCTTGGTGAAGCAAATGCAATGCAATAATGCATTGACCTAGGCCTATATAAAGCTTTCCCGTATTATTAATACGTCATGTTTGTTGTATCTTCAAAATAAAAGTGGAACAAGAATTACACATCTGTCAGAAGCTTGCCCTTATTCACACAGTTCTGGTTTGGGATAGTGCAGTTCCCAGTTCTCAGGTTTGCCTCCCTAAAATTGTCAATGCTGTTATTCATGTCATCATCTGTCTCCACATATTCCGACTTACTTATGATAGAAGAGCTGCGTCGACTGGAGTTGGAGTCGGACGCAATGTTGGGATTACTCACATTGAGGAGCTGTGCCTGCTCCTCTCCTTCTGTTTCTCTGTGGTAAAAATAGTTAAAGTTGGACACAATCACCGGGACGGGAAGTGCAATGGTGAGCACTCCAGCAATGGCGCAAAGGGAACCTACAATCTTGCCTCCAATGGTCACAGGGTACATATCACCGTATCCCACAGTGGTCATTGAGACCACAGCCCACCAAAATGCATCTGGAATACTAGTGAAGAAGGACTCCTTCTCCTCAGCCTCCGCGAAATACACTGCACTAGAGAATAAGATGACACCGATGAAAAGGAAAAAGATCAAGAGGCCCAGCTCTCTCATGCTGGCTTTCAGCGTTTGCCCCAAAATCTGCAGTCCTTTAGAGTGCCTCGACAGTTTGAAGATCCTGAACACCCGGACAAGACGAATAACCCTGAGGATGGCCAGAGATGTGGCCTGTTCACCCCCTCCCTTTGCTTCCTTCCCTTCTTCATCGTCAGCAAGCTCTGTGCCAAGTGTGATGAAATAGGGGATGATTGCCACTACATCAATCGTGTTCATCATGTTTTTAAAGTAGGCTGCCTTGCTTGGACAAGCGAAAAAACGGACAATCAGTTCAAAGGAGAACCAAATGATGCAGAGGGTTTCCACAATAAAGAAGGGGTCTTTGAAAATGTTTGGCTTGTAATAGAAAGTACTGTTCCCAATAGTTTGCATATACCCCCGTGGATCCTCTTTGAGTTCTGGCAAAGTCTCCAGACAAAATATGA
>JAFFST010052140.1:52406-64959 GCA_022414735.1 Noturus placidus
GTCTAGCAGCTTTAATGCGGTTCTTTTTAGATGCAGCAGTTACAGGCTAAACCATTTAAATCATCTAGCCCAAATACATCTCAAAGACAAAGTACTTTAAGCACACACACACAAAAGACCTGAAACTAACTCCCCAAAATGGGAGCCTTTGATTCAGCCTTTGCAGGAGAAATACTGTATGTAATCCACACATAATAATAATAATAATAATAATAATAATAATAATATTATTATTATTATTATTATTATTATTATTATTATTATTATTATTATTATTATTAAGCTAAATGGGACAGTGTGCTCGCTGCATCACGGCTGTGTCTTACATCTATAGGGAATATCGACTTGGAAAATCAACTTATATCTTGCAAATAGCAACATTTTATAAATAATTGATCACTCAAAATAGGTAATTAATGTTTCAGTGGAATTGAAAGCATGTGGAATTGTGAATCATAACTGTATGAAGATGAACATTTGTTGAAACGTTGATATAAACCTACCCCTATGGATGAGTTATAACTGGTTCACTTAGAAACATTAAAAAAAGAAGACGCAAAAACAATCCTTCAGGAACCTTTTTTGTATATAGGAAGCTGGTTGGAGAAGCCTAGTCCATAGAGTAAGCCAATCATCAAGGTCTGTCTAAGCATATGCATGCCATAGCCACATGGCTTAGATTATTCAAGGAATACCAGTAGGATGGGTTACACTGATTTACAGTATGATGACTATCATGTAATCAATAAACTTAGCACATGTCAAATGAGAGGCAGGGTGAACCCTAACACTAATGAAGAGTGTGCTAGGTGTGTGACGTGGTTGGTTTACAGAAATATATTCATTAAACACTCATCCAAAAATCTGAATTACACAGCTAATCATCAATGCTCCCTTTCTGGTGAGATCTTTTGAATAATGACTCAACCTGTTTTACAGCTGTGCTGCCAGTCGAAAAATTGCATGGAAAAAATCAGTATTGCATCGAGATGACCTAAATAACTGATTTTTTTAAACTACTTGTCATAATACACACTGTTCCTGCAGAGCTCTAAGCTCTCACCACACTCACTCTCTCAGTATGTATTCATTAACACCAACGCCCACCATGCAGTTACCTTAAAGCAAGCCGGCTGTGAGCTCAAACTCTGGTCTTACATAGGACTGATTGTTGGTTCTTGCCCCATTTTGCCAGCACTGCGGCGTGGGGACATCCTGCAGTTAGCAAGAGAGTGAGAGAGGGTTCAAAATATACAGTGTGTTCCACACATTTCTCCATGGTAACCAGGAGCTAGCAGGCACTAAAAGAGAAAGGGAAGAGGAGGAGGGAAATGGAAAGAGATAGAGTGGGAGGGAAAGAAAAAAACACTGACTGGTGCTGTGCATGCAGAATCGAGAGCATACCTACAGTATGAGTGACAGGTTTATCACACTGCAAGCCATTATTCATTATTTCATAGGACAAGGTCGTGCAGCTGATTATGTCACATGATAAAAATTTTATTTGTTCTCATATCTGAAAATATGGTGATGAACCTTGACAGATTGATCACTCTACATAATAGAGGTGTTGTGTTTCAGATTAATCAGAAATAATAACAGTAGGACTGGCAGTATATTTTCCTCTAAACCGGAAACCTACATTTTAAACCTGAGCTATGGTTAATGGGGTGATATAGTAAATACGCAAAGCTTAAATGCAGTTAAAGAATAATCAGGCTTCTGTTGGTTTACATACAGTACAATAGGCAGACATTTTATGCACTTGCTACAGACAAAATTCACACGATATAGAGTCGTAGCTGTGTCTAGTGTTTTGAAGTTAATGGTGTGAGGACGATGTCGTTAGTATGAGTAGAATGTCAACTCATCCATGGTTCTTGGCAGGCTGCAGTGTTTCAGCAACGTTGGTGAACTGTTTCTGAATCATTTTATTCCCACATCTCATCTTTTATAGGTCACTGACCATTCCATTCAAGTGCCTACAAATTTCTTTAGTGTAATCTGTTCAAGGATACTTTTACATTGCTGCTCCAATTAATTTTAGTAGTTTTTTTTTTTTTTTTTTAACAATTTTTAAAGGAATTAGGTATCTAAGAATATTATTACCAGAGAAAAAGAAATAAAGATCATGGAATGTGTAAAGACAGATTTAGCAATTATCTACGGTAAGTGGTTTGTGTGATATATTGTATATTTATCATGATTTTCCTCCCAATTCAGCATTTCAGGCGTTGCTTCTTTCTGGGGTACCGACCATGAAATTACTTATTATGTGAGTGCTTCTGTGACAGAGAGTTATCCCACTATTTTCCTGTTATAGAAGAACCCTGATGGATGCTTTCAAGAGGAACCCCAATCACATATGGCTCACTAAATATGACTCACTGAGGAAGAGTGCATGGAAATGCTCTGCATTCAAGGTTTCTTTGTGTACATGATACACATGATGCATGATAATACAACCAGTACTTGACACATTTTTCTTTACTCATAATTCCATGCCAGTGCCATTTCTCTGAACTGACCTTTTAATCTTGCTTGACTTTGTGAAACTGATGAGGCGTGTCCTTTAGATGTGCTGCTCATACTTACAGAGATAAAGTACTGATGGATCTGAACAGACCGACACTTAATCATGGGGCCTGTTGTGAGTCATTCTGCAGCTGCTTATGAATATTTACAGGTCAATGAACGCAAATCATATTCTTCTTATCTGACCTGTTTTGGTCATACTCATTGATGTTTTCATGCAATATATGACACTTTATTATCTGTGCAATTATGTGTTACTCATATCTCACTAATATCATTACACCATTTTTCAGTTAGGCACTGTCTTTTGTGTAATTTGATCTAGGTGGAGTAATTGTACTCAATAATATTTTGGGGGTTTTTATACTTTACTTATCTATTATTGAAATTGGATACTTGCACTCTTACTTAGATACAATACATATTTTTTTTTATGCTTTATATTTTTGTCTTTCAGTACTGACTACAAAACTCAAAGCTCTCTTCTTCCCAGGGTCACAACCATTCATCATCTACAGTGACCTTCTCATTCTACCCAATCTAGTTACAGCTATAGCTACAGTCATGGCCAAAAGTTTGCTATCACTTTACATATATAATATATAGTATAGTGATCGCAAACTTTTGGCGGTGACTGTATCTGTGTGTGTATTTAAAGATGGGTAAACCACCAGACTTATGTTGAATCTGTGTTTGAGTACCACTGCCCCTACCTCATTGAAATGTTTCAATATGCTGGAGTAAACAAAGACTACTATAAAATGGGGTCTCGTCTTTATCTCCTTAGAATGCATGAACTCCATCTAATTTGAAAAGCATGTTGAGGAAAGTTTAGCTAATTTGCTAATATTCACTAAGTTTCCAGAAACTAACATAATTTGTGAGGCAGCAAGTAAGTCAAATTCTAGCTAATGCAAAAATATTGGTTATTTACAGGATATATTACTTCTGCTTAATTCATTAGCAAATTTCATAGAGTTAGGCATGCATATTGCGCATGTCCAGCTCATGAGACACAGCAAATTGTTAGTCACCACAAACTTACAGAGATTGAATGATGTTTTCAGATAGAATGGCTTAGTTGCTTTTGCAATTTTAAAGTAATATAGATCCCTTTTCACATGAAAACATGACATTGATTAATTTCATCATACTTTTTATGTTTTAATACCTTACAATATTTAAAATAAACAAATTTTTTGTACTGCAATTTAAGTAAATTTTTTTCTTCAATTTTTAATTGACTAAAATTTTTAACACGCTATCTATACTTTCACTTAATAAAGTATTATTAATGAACGGGATTTTTCCACCTCTGAATATGATTTTTCTTCTTTTTCATTTTAGACAGTAAAACATTATGCTGTCCATTGCGTTGGTCAAGACCTGGAATACAGATTTAAAAAGATTAAAGTCTCAGTAAAAGCACTGTGAGGTACATCTTAAGCCCAGAATTTATGTTTGAGCCAGAATGGCTTAATAAGCATTTGACCGATTTCTCACTGCAAGATAGGGAGATTATTGTAAACTGGAATTGGAACTGTCTACAAATAATTTTAGGAGAAAATGTGTGTATGGGTATAGTGGAGGTTATGCAGATGTTTTCAAAATTTAGAAATTTATAGAAGGCACCTAATAATGTGGATGTAAACATCCTTGTGTTGATATGTATTGGTAAATTATTGGAGATCTCCATACTTGTAAAGGTGAGTATTGGAATTGGCATATAGAGGTTAGTGTGTAGTTATACATCTGTAGAGATGTCTATTGGTACACATTGGTGTAGGTGTGGGCAGTATGGTGACTTATAGCAGGTGGTGTTCATGCTTCAAAGTTCCAGGGTCAGAGATCTTATCCTCAGTACTGGTTGCTGTCTGTATGGCATTTCGCACATTCTCAATGAGAGCAGAAGAGTTTTCAATGTTTCTCCAGTATCCTGGAGTATTTAGATGTCACGTGTTAGTAGGGTTGTATATGGATGCACAATGAGGGCTAGTGGAATCCCGCACACAGGTGGAAGGTCATGGTGCACATTTGTGGGAATGTGTAATGGTACACATTGGTGGTAGTGTGATTGTACACACTGTTAGTGCTGTAATAGTACACATTGTGTTGCACATGTGTTTAGTTGATGGTACAAAATGGTGGACATGTGTACTGAGTAGAATTAATATACTTACACAATAACTATGGGAAAAATGGAAGCAATGGAGACACCAGTTTTGATATACAGTATATTATTCTTATTGTACATACAGTATTTTTTATTGTATTATTATATTCTTGGTGTTAGAGATGTGTTTCAGCATAATTTTCTGTTACATTTACATAGCTGCATTAAGATTTTGATGTATAGGATGAAATGCCTGCTAGCGCTCATCAAATTAGAATTGATTAGGTCACATAGATATATTTCAGAAAAAACTCTGTGGATATTAATTATGTCTTTTAGCGTACTATATAATGTATAACGTTTTAAAGAAGCAACTGAAAAATAAATCACCAAAAGCACAAACAAAACAGAGGGTATCAGATCTTGCCTACAACAACAGAGACAAATCAGTTGGTATTTATTGTATAACCTCTTACTGTTTCACAAACCTGCCTTCATAAATTGCTGTAACATCTCCCTAATTTCATATTCTTGTAGGGCTTTTTAAGTTGGGTAGTGTCTAGGATGATGAAGATTCACTAAAAGGCAGGAAGAGGAAGGCAGGAAGAGATGCTGTACAACTTGGTATCAAGAACATCAAGGCCAGAAGCAGAGTCAGCATTTTGATGATGTGACTAGTAACATCTGGTGATTGACATTAAACTGACTGCCTAAAATGGGCAGGTGAAATCATCATCTAACTAACCAAAAGGAAGCCATGTTATAATGCTCAGTCAAAGAATGGACTTTTAACCACCATTTAAAAAATAAAATTGTGAGAAATTATGAGAATATATGACTATTACAACAGTGGACCTTTATCGTATGAATAAATAAAGGAATCCTCTACATTTAACTTTGTGTGGTTGCACACACCCTGTGTTTCATACAGTATATATCACATCTCCCTGTATTACATGCAGTAAACCTGCTGGTGTGGAACTCCTGATCTCTGATTTTGCCTAGCAACAGCGGTGTAGTAGAGGGTTTCTGTGACAGCCTTCACATGTATTTAAAGGGGAACAGTATATCACATATGGAATACAGTCCTTCATTCATTTATGCCTTTGTCTAAGATATTAAACACTGTTTTTATTCTCAGTGTGAAAAGAGTGCAGTGTATACTATCGTGCCATTTGAGGGGGATCCAATGTGTGAAATGAAGTGCAGTTATTGTATGAATGTAGGCGCCTCCACCTCCATCCCCCAAAGTCTCATTCACAAAGAGCTTATATAATACCTCTGTTCCATTTATAGACCGAATAGTATGAGCATAGGGGAAAAGACATACTCACACAACGCCCTTCAAGATGAGAACTTGTGCCCCAGGGGCAGTTGAGGGCGGACTCTGGGGTGCTATTCTTATCTTCGTGCTCAAGCACAACCAATGGAAGAGAAAGAAAAACTGACAGATGTAGGGGGAGGGAATCCGACAAATGGGGAGTGTGGTGGTGTCGTATGAGAAACAGGGAGAGTGGGGGTGTGCATGGAAGAGAAAGTGACTGTACGTGTGTATATGTTGGCAAAGTCATGGCTGGTGCTTTACGAATGCCTTGGAAATGGCTTGGAACCAATTGGCTGTATTTGTGAATTGGATGGATGACTTTGAACATGAATAATTGTTACAATTCATTCTACTTGTTCTGTTCATATGGGCAGCTATCTCTAGCAGACATTCAAAAGCCAATGCTTCTAATATCAGTGGTAGTGAAATTAACATGATTCTTGCTATTATTATGGAGTATGGAATCACAGATGAGACATACAGTATCTGCATATGCAGTCGGGATCCTCTATCTGTTTCTATTTAGCAATCCAAATATTTATATCTGTAGCTAGTGTATTAAAGTGGGCATGTCCTAAATCAGAAGGGTTATTATTATTATTATTATTATTATTATTATTATTATTATTATTATTATTATTATTATTATTATTAGTAGTAGTAGTAGTAGTAGTAGTAGTAGTAGTAGTAGTAGTAGTAGTAGTTTTTGATTGAACATTTTTCTAACAAGTTCAGTTCTGATGTTTCACAAAATAATAACAAACCAGTAGCCTAATTTAAACCCAACCCCAACCAGGATGTTATTAATAATGACTGAATGCTCTGAATGCATTGTTTACATTGACGAATGTGGTCTTTCGTTCTCCACAAGATTTATTTCTAACTGCTTCCCTGCATGAGAGTGAAAACCTCCCACTCACGTGACTTTTTAGTTGTGTCCCATGGGGTCCTAGTCCTGATACACACCTCTAGTCTCACTAATCAACCAAATGCCATGTGAACCTGTCTGTATTCATATTCATTTACATCCATATGATGCAGCCTCTAGGCAAGCTACTGACTCAATAATAATGATTTGGTTAAAAGTTATCAACATTTTTCCCAAACTATACAGTGCCTTGCGAAAGTATTCGGCCCCCTTGAACTTTTCGACCTTTTGCCACGTTTCAGGGCTCAAACATAAAGATATAAAACTGTAATTCTTTTGTGAAGAATCAACAACAGGTGGGACACAATCATGAAGTGGAACGAAATTTATTGGATATTTCAAACTTTTTCAAGAAATAAAAAACCGAAAAATTGGGCATGCAAAATTATTCAGCCCCTTTACTTTCAGTGCAGCAAACTCTCTCCGGAAGTTCAGTGAGGATCTCTGAATGATCCAATGTTGACCTAAATGTCTAATGTTCATAAATAGAATCCACCTGTGTGTAATCAAGTCTCCGTATAAATGCCCCTGCTCTGTGATAGTCTCAGAGGTCCGTTTAAAGCACAGAGAGCATCATGAAGAACAAGGAACACACCAGGCAGGTCTGAGATACTGTTGTGGAGAAGTTTAAAGCCGGATTTGGATACAGAAAGATTTCCCAAGCTTTAAACATCCCAAGGAGCACTGTGCAAGCGATAATATTGAAATGGAAGGAGTATCAGGCCACTGCAAATCTACCAAGACCCGGCCGTCCCTCTAAACTTTCAGCTCATACAAGGAGAAGACTGATCAGAGATGCAGCCAAGAGGCCCATGATCACTGGATGACCTGCAGAGATCTACAGCTGAGGTGGGAGACTCTGTCCATAGGACAACAATCAGTCGTATACTGCACAAATCTGGCCTTTATGGAAGAGTGCAAAGAAAGCCATTTCTGAAAGATATCCATAAAAAGTGTCGTTTAAAGTTTGCCACAGGCCACCTGGGAGACACACCAAACATGTGGAGGAAGGTGCTCGAACTTTTTGGCAACAATGCAAAACGTTATGTTTGACGTAAAAGCAACACAGCTCATCACCCTGAACACACCATCCCCACTATCAAACATGGTTGTGGCAGCATCATGGTTTGGGCCTGTGTTTCTTCAGCAGGTACAGGGAAGATGGTTAAAATTGATGGGAAGATGGATGGAGCCAAATACAGGACCATTCTGGAAGAAAACCTGATGGAGTCTGCAAAAGACCTGAGACTGGTACGGAGATTTGTCTTCCAACAAGACAATGATCCAAAAAATAAAGCAAAATCTACAATGGAATGGTTCACAAATAAACATATCCAGGTGTTAGAATGGCCAAATCCAAGTCCAGACCTGAATGCAATCGAGAATCTGTGGAAAGAACTGAAAACACAAACGCTCTCCATCCAACCTCACTGAGCTCGAGCTGTTTTGCAAGGAGGAATGGGCAAAAATTTCAGTCTCTTGATGTGCAAATCTGATAGAGACATACCCCAAGCGACTTACAGCTGTAATCGCAGCAAAAGGTGGCGCTACAAAGTATTAACTTAAAGGGACTGAATAATTTTGCTCGCCCAATTTTTCAGTTTTTTATTTGTTGAAAAAGTTTGAAATATCCAATAAATTTCGTTCCACTTCATGATTGTGTCCCACCTGTTGTTGATTCTTCACAAAAGATTACAGTTTTATATCTTTATGTTTGAGTGCTGAAATGTGGCAAAAGGTCGAACAGTTCAAGGGGCCGAATACTTTCGCAAGGCACTGTAAATGTAAACATGTGCGAGCAGTAATGCATTGTGTAATTGTGAATAATATACTGTAATACTCATATATAAATTAATGATTGGGTCCAGAACCATGTCCAAATTTAGTTACAGTATTCTCTGTGGTATCAATGCTTGCCAAAACATGTAAAAAATAGGGTAGTGTTCACCTGTAAGTGACATTTCACAGACCCTTGCTTAAACAACTTAGAGAAAGGCAGAGAGTGAGGTTGTTGCCGGGGCACATGCACACACAAGCTTATGTGACTCATGAGTTTAAGTCAGTTTAACTGTGTCTTATCTCCATAAATGCTATAACTGCCAGTTGGTAGTTTATTTGTTACTCGATTGGTATGCCTCGTATAAACACTATATTTACAGTATGTATACTCAATGTAAACACTGAGAAGATATTTTATTGATTGTACCATCTGGAAATTAACAAACTGGCAACTACATGTTACAGAGTATACAGTCATGGCCAAAAGTTTGCGATCACTATGCTATATATTTTATATGTAAAGTGATCGCACACTTTTGGCTATGACTGTAGTGTTATCATCATCATTATTTGTAATAAACTGCAAATATAATTGATGTACATGTGTTTCAATGACAGTAGCAAATCTTGGTCATTTGATGTGGAAATTTGTATCCTGTGGCATGACACCCATGTGACTTTCACATCAGCTAAAGTGGTATTTGTTTCAGTAATGTAATTTAGGCAGGTGAAAGCACAGCCCTAGTTAGACCCTCTAGCAGGTCCTGCTGTGCTTGCTGTGATATCATTGATACTAGGATGCCTAGTGGTGGGGTAAATGCTTTGATCACAGCTGTGAGAAAGACTATGGCCCTGTCCACATGTATATATTTTAGAAAACACTTTTTTTCAGCATTTTGGTCTCAAATCCACAAGAAAAGTGTTTTGTTTGAACAAAACTTAAGGCCATCCAAGATGGAGTAATTTTAGAACTCACTTTGCACTGTTTTCATGTAGATCAGAACAAAAAACCACTGATGTTATAGCATGAAAATGACAAATGCTATACTGAAAGGAGATGTGAGATAAAACCCTGGCAAATATGTTGTATTCAGTTCACACATATGAATCCTCCTGTTTGTCATGCTTGTTTTAGAACTTGGCCATGTTAGTGTTTTTCCTCTTTTAACCTTCTTTACTACTCAAAACATGTTTGGCATAACAGTATGATGTACTGTCACGGGGCTGGGGAGCATTTTCAAATTATTTTTGCATTTCTTTTTAAATGGAGGAGTAAATGTGTCAAGGCCTCCAGGCGCAATTCCATCTTGGGCCACTAAAGGGCACCCCTATTCCCTGTGTAGAACTTCTTCCTCTGTTGTTTCCCTCCATTTTCTGTGTAACCTTACTCATGTGTGTGTTTTTTATTATTTTCCTGAGTGGGTAGTGCTCTATTTTAGCTCTATTGGTTAGTGCCCCTGTGTGTCTGCCTTAGTTGCTGAAGTATGAATGAATGAATGAATGAATGAATGCCTTTATTGTCATTATACACGTACAATGAAATTAGGAGCCACTCCCTTTTTTCTGTGCTCAACATGTACATATAAGACATAAAAAAAAATAATATAAGAAGGAATAATAGTAAGAAAAGGGTAGAATAGAATAAAAATATCTATATAGCAGCGCAAAATGGTGTAGAATATATTAAAAATAAATAAATAAATAATGCCCATGCAAGGACTCTGAAAATTGCACAGTTTGAGACCACGGAGACACTATGTACCTGTAGAGAATTAGTGCATGTGTGTGTTCAGAGTGGTTATGACTTTTGGGAAAAAACTGTCCTTGAATCTGTTTGTCCTTGATCTGATGCATCTGTAACTTCTCCCTGAGGGCAGCAGATTGAACAGTTTAGAGCCAGGGTGGGAGCGGTCCTTAATGATGGTTTTTCCGCTGCTGTGGCAATGGGAGGTGTAAATATCCATGAGGGAGGGGAGAGGGCAGCCAATGATCTTCTGTGCTGCTCTTATTACTCTCTGAAGCCTCTCCCTGTCTGCTACGGTGCAGCTTCCATACCATACCGTAATGCAGTAGGTCAGCAGGCTTTCAACGGATGAGCGATAGAAAGTCAGCAGCAGATTTGAATCCAAATTGTACTTTCTGAGGACCCTCAGGAAGTGTAGCCGTGTTTGAGCCTTCTTAATAATCCTAGTGATGTTGTCTGTCCAGGAGATGTCAACGCAGATGATAACACCAAGAAACCGGAAGCTGTGAACCCTCTCCACACACTCACCATTGATGTAAAGAGGAGCTAGCTCAGTGTTGTGTTTCCTGAAGTCCACAATGTTCTCCTTGGTTTTCTTGGTGTTTAGGGCCAGATTGTTCTCTGAACACCAGGTTGCTAAGTTCAGGACCTCCTCTCTGTAGGCTGCTTCGTCTCCCTTTGAAATGAGTCCGACCACTGTGGTGTCGTCAGCAAACTTGACTCTTGACAAACAAACTTAACAAACAAACTTCACCAGCAAACTTGACAAACTTGAAGTATTAACTCATGTCAGGTTATCTTTGAGTTCTGATTTTCTTATGTTGTTATGCTTGTGTTATTTACACTATGTTTTTGATTATTTAGCACTTTGCTTAGTGTTTATTTTCAAGTTTATTTAGTTCTGATAATCCTGGTTCTTAGTGTGTCTACTCCTTGTGTTTGTCCCTTAAGACTGTTTCCATGGGCCTGTTCCCTGTGTTAACTTAATAAAGAAGTTCTGCATGTGCATCTGCCTCCATCGTGACAAAACAACGTTTAAAAAAAACCTCCATATACATATGTATGGGGTCTAAATCCCACTGTCCTTATGTCCTTACAGTGGTTCTGATATCACATAAGCCTAATTACCACCCAACAATCTAAAAGCTGATATCAGATCAGATGTAACACGTTTCATTATAGTGAATGCTCATAATACGATGGCTGTGTTTAAACAGGCTTTTTGTGCAAAAGGACAGTTTTCCTCCAAATTTAAACATTTAAATAGGTAAAATAGCATAAGGCTTGCATTAAATCAAAATGTACTGTACTAGTTTAGTCATAGCTAGAATATGAGGTGACACTGTAGCATCATACATGTGTTGGTCTGTTTGCACAGCCAAAATCACTATTTATTAGACTTTTAATAGTACAATTTTTTTTCTAAATTTAGCAGGGATATTGAGTATTATTTAATGGCAGGGTATGCATCATGCAATTAGTGGATGCTCTGCTCTATGTTTTCACTTCCAAACATATATTGAAAAAAAAATATATGCCATCTCATTGCAATCCATTGTCTGGGGAGACTGGCCCTGGATTTGTACCTCACAGCTGTGCAGCATTTTGAAAATGTTCTCCCTCATCAGCACATCTTAGAATGAGCAATGTGTTGCGCCAATGCCACAGGCATGTGTGTGTATGCCTAGGCTTTTGGCATGTGTGTGTGCTTGTCAACTGGGCTTATGTCGACTGTCATTCCCCTGAATCTCTTGCGGAGTGATGAGCTAATGTCACTTGCCATAATGGATGCTGGGAGATGTGGTGGCGCCTAGCTGAATGGCAGGGGAGGGGATACATTTTTGATTGCATTAACATTTCAATAGGGTTGTGTTTCACTGTACCTCGATCAGACCCATCTATACTGTGGAACACATTGTCTCAAACCTCTTTAATAATTGATTAAAATGGTTTCATTTCACTTGAGTGAAATGAGTTTGAATAAGAGAGACCGCTGACAGGAGGAATTCAGGTGAAGTCCAGCCCGTGTTTGGTGCTGTGTGAGAGCATTTGTATATGTGAATATATATACAGTATATATATATATATATATATATATATATATATATATATATATATATATATATATAT
>JAFFST010052140.1:68424-80357 GCA_022414735.1 Noturus placidus
AGAGCAGCCTAGGCCGAAGGTCGATGATCGATTTTGTAATTGTATCATCTGATCTGAGGCCGCATGTTTTAGACACTTGGGTGAAGAGAGGGGCGGAGCTGTCAACTGATCACCATCTGGTGGTGAGTTGGATGAAGGGGTGGGGGATGACTCAGGACAGACCTGGAAAGCCCAAACGGGTAGTGCGGGTGAACTGGGAACGTCTGGAGGAGGCCCCTGTCCGTGAGATCTTCAACTCACACCTCCGGCTGAATTTTTCTCGCATCCCTGTGGAGGTTGGGGGCATTGAACCTGAGTGGGCAATGTTCAAAGCCTCCATTGCTGAAGCTGCGGCAGAGAGCTGTGGTCTCAAGGTCTTAGGTGCCTCAAGGGGTGGTAAGCCTCGAACACCATGGTGGACATCGGTGGTCAAGGAAGCCGTCCGACTGAAGAAGGAGGCCTTCCGGGATGTGTTATCCCGGTCGACTCCGGAGGCAGTTGCAAGGTACTGACAGGCCAGAAGGGCTGCAGCTTCTGCCGTGAAAGAGGCAAAGCAGTGGGTCTGGGAGAAGTTTAAAGAGGACATGGAGAAGGACTTTCGGTCGGCAACAAGGCGTTTCTGGAGGAAGGGGGCAAACACTTTTTCACACCACTGTAAGTGGTTGAGGATGGATGGATGGATGGATGAATTTTTTTTGTTCAAGTTAAATAGGTATTGCAACGGCTGACAGCATAATCAGCTAAGATGAAATTTAAATACATAGGTCTACAGTATTTGATATACAAAATGCTAATTCATATTTGTAAGTATATAGTAATTGGGTAATATTTGTAAATATAATTGGGTATAATATTGTAATTAACATTTGATTGAACCAAATTTGCATTGGAATGATTTTCTCTTTTATACAGCATATTCTTGCAGTCTCTGATTTTGGAGTAGGCACACACACACACACACACACACACACACACACACACTGGAGCTGCTAGAAATCTAACTATATATATAGGAATAGTTAAGATCCTATGAGCTTTTATTAAGACAATCTTGTACAAGTATACTTTATGAGCAGGGGTGTCCAATCTTTTCCGGAAAGGGCCAGTGTGGTTCCAACCAAGCAGAAACCTGAATCTATTGAAAGCCAAGATCAACTGATTAAACAGGTGGAATCAGGTGTGCCTCCTGCTTGGTTGGAATGAAAACCGGCACCCACACAGGCCCTTTCCGGATAAAATTGGACACACCTGCTTTATGAGACAATGAGTCATGTTACCATAAATGGCAACATGACTCGTTGTCTCATGAAGGCATTTAACAGAGCTATAGTCCTCATCCATTTCCTGTTCGAATATGGTGTTACATTTAAACCAAAAATGCAAAATGGCATAGTAGTCCATATTACTGTTGAACATTAGTCATACTTTATGAATTTAAACCTCCATAAATATGTTTTTGTGTAAGATGTAATGATTGTTGTATGTTGACAACCTTCAAGTAAAGTTATTAATACTTTATTCTTCAATGCTTCCTGCAAATCTAAGTTTTTTATTTTTATTTTATTTATTTATTTTTACTCCTGGTCAAGATGGTGATGGATCCTGAGCCTATCCTGGGGACACTAGGGTCAGGGCAGGAATACACTTTAGACAGGACTGGTCCTTCTCAGGGCACACACACACACACACACACACACACACACACACACACGTACACATTCACACCAAGGAATAATTTCGTATAACCAGTTCACATAGCAGCATGTTTGTAGCAAACAACATAAACCAATAAGACAAAAGACACCACTTTAATTCAAATTGATTTTATTGCGTACATATGCCATGTACGTTTATAGATCATACATATATACATTATTATAGCTGTAGAATTTAATCTCTATCAATATTTGTTAATTTACTATATTTCACACATCGTACATATTTAACCACACATTTAATTCGTCACACACTCATCTTACCTACACAAGACAGAAGACACTACATAACAGCAATTTCATTTTAAGGTCACTGTTGCAGTTTACATGACACAAATGATGGCTAATGGTACAGTACAGAAGCAGGACTGTAGATGCAGTGACTGCTCACAGAGCTTCTTGAAGCTCATACTTCATGTATGATAAAAGACTGCACAGTGTTAACATGTTATAAATGGACAAGGCTCCACACTGTAGGCCATTACCTGCATTAGCACATGCATGCATGTGCATAAAGTACAAACACACACAGAGACACACAGGACTGAAGACTGGTCAACATAGTTTCTGCAATGATTTGGAGAAATGCAATGTGTAATTTCAGAAATGCTCCAGTGTTTTGGTAATGCTCTACATCCTGGCAGCACATTCTTAAAGAGAAAAGTAAAGCAGTTGTCTATATACAGTAGATGATGCTATTGCTTACATCATACTGTTTTCTAAGTCTTTGAGTCTTACATCCTGAAAAAACAATCACTGTCTTGGGGTGGGAAGTATTTTAATGAGCTTTAAGAGGGTCAGACATTGTTATAAACTGACTGCATGTGGTCTTGCCTGCTTTACTATGCTGCTGGATTTCTGCCTGAAGCAAACTGGAAAGCATCCTCTAGAAAATTGGCTCTTTATAATGTTTTGACATCGATTTGCTCATTTTGGTCCTTCAGACGTTCGATCATAAGGCATTGTGAGGTCTTGATGGAATATGGCGGCCTGTAATTAATGTTCAGTGGAAACATTTCGTTATATCACCTTGAACAAAATTTAACATGGCGTCCTCCAAGAATACCATCCTGGAAGACTTTTATATTCGGTACGTTCATATCCTATTTACTTTGTGATCATACTGTAATGTCGATATATCAGGTATCAAAGCATCTAGCATCCATCTTTCAATCCACAGGATCTACATCATCTAAAGAACAACACACCCACACTACTTATATGTGTAATGTATCTAAATAACAATATGACACAATATACTGTGTGTAAGGCACCATTTAAAGGTATGTATGCAAATACAGCCAGACAGCATGTGTGCAGTAATGTGTGCACCGCAACACGTTGTTAAACAACGTCCTTATGATTTGCTTATGGTTATAACATGCATTATTGCTCACCATACATAACTATGAACCTGCACATAGCTAACTATAAATATAGTCTAAATATTTAACTGCATAACTTTGTCCTCTAAATCATTCTTCATAACAGATTCAGAAAATATGGGTGTATAAAAGAATATGGGAATGAACTGGACATTAATGTTACATTACATACCCTGAATCTACTACTTGCTTTTCAAGATGGCATATACAGGCACTAGTATATCACGGCACACTCAATATTTGTGACTAACTTTCTGACTACACAATGTACAATCATTATTAGCATGTCATATCTGTGGAAGTACAGCATTGCACATCCCTTTTAATTCATATGTTTAATGTTCTGCAATTGTACACCCATTACAGACAGATTGAAGAACATTTACTGTGCAAATGAATGTGTAATATGAACCGAGTGTCCTCATTTAAAGACATGTGATAAGTTCAGGCTGTGCAACCCAGGCTCAAATCAAAGTACCTTGAATTTCTCTCCAACTCTCTTGTGTCTCTCAAGTGTATTGATACTAAAGGGCTTGCAGTCACATAAGCATCGTTAGGTGATGAGCTGTGCAAAACTGAAAGAGACAACATGCACTGTGGGACAAAATCATCACCCTAACCTCAGCAGTGATATTAAAATTTATAATACCTGTCTACTATTTCATAAGTGGGTCAATCAGTAGCTGTTGAAAACTGTGCTCCATCACAGTTAGCTAATCATTTTGTGGTGTTTAAATATATGCAGCCCTCAAGATCTGGAATCATTTGAAAATAGAGTGTAGCACGGTAGGGAGTACCATGATTTGATATATTTCATGTCCGTGGGGTCCAGTATGAAATCAGATTTCATTCTTGAAACTGTAGAACATCTTCACATGCAGCACTGTGCTCATATAGGTTCAAATAGGCATGTCATGAATACAGCAGAACACATATTTGCAGATGCAGTTAAATCACTGTATTTCACTGAACATGTTGCAAACAAATGTTCTTTTTAAGATCAGGAAGGAAGAGCATTAAGTTCATTTTTTATGATCAACAACCAGAAACAATCATAATTAAACCAATTCATTAAAGCCCTGATCACATGTGTGCATCTGAATGATCAACAGATAGAATTTCTTTAGAAATGAGGCAAAGTAAAAGTGAGGTATTTTGTCAGAGATGTTCAGTTTGATCAGCTAAGGGAATTGTGTCATTTGACATTTTGTTTGTCTATTTGTCTATACTGCAGTCGCTGGCCTTTAGACCAGGCTGCAATTTCTTTGTTCTATTGTTGAAAATTGGTTTACATAGTTAGTTACAAGTTCAGTCACATCTTGAAAACGAATCAGAAACAACTCTCAACTTAGTAATATGTTGCTACTCTAAAAAAATCACTAGCTAGTAGCATCTAGCATAAAATTGTGATAAGTGTGATATGCTCTATTTTCATTTTGTTTAAGGCTATATTCCTATCAATGTTATCCTGCCCCAACAACATCTATGGTCACAATCCGCTCATGAGTGAGTATATGTGCATAATATGATGAAGTACTTTGCACAGTCATACATTAACTTGTTCACTGAATACCAATTGCCTTACATCATAACTGCTTTAAAAATGTATTTATTTACCCATCTATCCATCCATCCAGCCAGCCAGCCATCAGTAAGCCAACAATCATCATCTCAAACATCTACACTGTCCATAAGCAATCATCAGAAAAACCAGAAACAAAGATTTATTTATCAAAATAGGCCATATTAAATAGAATGGCAGGGAAAAAAATTAAAAGGAGCTACAGTGGTGTGAAAAAGTGTTTGCCCCCTTCCTCATTTCCTGTTCCTTTGCTTGTACATGCAAAGGAACAGGAAATGAGGAAGGGGGCAAACACTTTTTCACACCACTGTATTTACAGGAAACAATTCAAAGGTGTTCCTCTAAGAACACCTCAAGATGTATAATGAATGAAATACATGCCTTTCTCTACTATTGCTTTCTTTCATACAGTCCCATTGGTTCCTGGCTGCCATGTGGTTATGTTCATGGAGTGGAAGGTAATTCTTGGACAAAAAACTATATTTCTCTTTCTTTCATTCTTTATCATATAGGAAGGCTACTGACACACTTTACCAACAAGTTGGCTTGAGGAATGGTGCTTACTGCAGAACATGTATAGTACATGTGAGTAGAGATTTGCATTTTGAATATTGTAACTGTTCTTCCATAGATTAAGGTTGCGTGATTGATGTTGCATATTATAATCGCAGACTTCTCTTTTAAATGGATAAAGTAGACTTGGATGGAAACAGATTATATATAGACAATACAGTGAAATATTTATGCAGCTTGACAGACACCATACCAAAAAAGGATTTAATATTTGGATGCTGTGAAATGTACCAATATGATATGGATTACACCCTTACACTGCTAACTACCGGTTGATCATGGTTAGATGTTGTATTAAAGACTTTGCATAACTTTACCAAGCAGAATTCCAGTTGGCATTGCAATGGATGAGACCAAGTATAGACACAACAGCCAGCAATGCATAGACACAACAGCTGTTTAGAATGGACAATGAGGACAAGTGAGTCATGCTTTTTTGAACATGATACATAACTGCTTCTGACTGCATGGCAGAGTAAACAACACATTGCTTTAATGATGAACCAGTCACATGACTGATGCTGCTTTCCCAGGGCGAAGCTTTTGGCAGAACTGAAGATCATGACATTGAGGTAGATGTTTTACATGACAGGTGATACAGCATTCTGATCTGAAGGTTATTTCAAACAATATGAACACGTCATTATAAAAAAGAATAATGTGAAATCAAAAGCTTGCAGCTTTTGCCCTGTGCCAAGATTGTTGAAAAGGGGGACTGAGGCTGTTTATATGATGTGAATATTCTAATGTTCATCCACTCGTCAAAGGCAAAATCATTCACAAGAAAGAAAAAAATCATTTCATAAAATCTTTAGACATGTTTAAAAAAAAGTATCACCAGTCTAACCATTGTGGTTTTCAAAAATAATAAAAAAAAGATTTAAAAATATAGATTTAACAATGTTACTATCAGCTGTGAAACAACAGAACTATTTTTGCTTAATGTTGCCATTGCTCCCATATTCTTTTCTGAATAGATTTGAAGCCGTTTTGATTATTTTGAATTTCATGCTCTGTTTCCAAGCATGCAATTCTATATTTTGGTATAGTAGGTAATATGCAATATTTGTATGTGCCATATTCTTGATGTGTACCTGTGAGAACAAAAAAAAAAACGCACTCATACTCACACACTCCTGTTATTATAGCCTAAAATACATCAGGAACACAGTGTGTCATAAAGCATATATGAATATGATCTTTTATTCAAGTAAATTCTCCACTATGCCAGTTCAGTTCAGTGTGTAAGCCACTTGCTGTCTTTAGACTATCAGTTTTTCTTCATCTTGAAATTAACTTAGACTCCATGGGAGAAAAGTATTCCTTTATCATGGATTCTTAGAGGTGCTCTCAGCTCCTGCAAAAAGAAATTGTTTATGGTTCTCCGTTGAACGTGACCATACTCACACTCCTTTATTTGATGTAATTGTTGATGTGTGAAGCTGCTGCCTGGTCAATTTGATCTTCAATTCCACACATTGGTGAGGTTGTTCTGAATCCTCTGATTTTCCTTGCCCTTTTTTGTAGATCTGGAAAAGGTTTATCATTCTGGGGGAAAAGGGGAGACAAATTTTCTAGTCTACTGATATAATGTTATCAAAACACTCAAAGCGTGTTACGTGGCACACTTAAAACATCAAGTTAAGCAGAAACATAGTATTGTGTTTGCACAGTTATCATGACATGGAAACAACAACTTCCAATTGTATAGAAAGCACACAACTCTCAAGTAATACACATGTGCTGGAAAAAAATGGAAGCCACTATGAGTGCATATACCATGGTATCTATACCAAGTTCTGCTGAAATCCGTAAACTGATTGGTCTGAAGAGCTTGATGAATTTTCTCTAAAATCAGCTCTGACAGGAAGGAGTCTCCAGTGTCAGAGCTTAGTAACAGTCAGATGTAACGCTGTAACTTTATGTTTTCCTGCATATGAGAATATTATTCAAGAGAAAGAAAAATAGAGAGACTGGTGAAGGAAGGTTTATAGATGTTGCACTTATGATTACATAATTGATAAAAGGAACTATCTTGTTTCATGAACATTAAATATTATAATTAATACAATAAATGGACAAAAACTATTATGTTATCTTTAATGAAAAATATGTAACCATTAGTAAATTGGCAAAACGAATAAAAAACTTTGTGAGGTGCTATTTCCCACTCAACTGTACAACACCACCTTATCATTACTGTTTTCCTACAATGGCATGCCCCATCATGATTTACCCAGGTTAATACACTTTTGTATAACTTTGTGTTATAGAAATAGTCTAAAGGAACACTTTGTTTTCCTTTAATCAATCCAGTGTTCCTCTGCTGTAACAACTGTGCACGATCATGGACCAGAATTTCGATACATTTCCCTGCACTGAAAAAGACCAAAAAGCTGTTAAGCCAAAACACACTTACAATGGAAGTCTAAGAGAAGATGATGAATGATATATGCAAGTATCAAATTCAAAACTGCAGCTAAAGATAAAGGTCTCAGGATGAGGTGGACATGAGAGAATGACTTAGCTGTCTAACTACATACTGTACCTCTCCTTTTCTCCTAGTGTCACTGTGGTTACTGGATAATTGATAGAATTAATAAATAAAATGCATTAGGATTAACAAATAAATAATAAGTTGAGTAATTAAGAGGTTAACCACTGTGCTACCACTCCGGTCTAGTTAACACCTTTGTTGAGGCTGTCTGGTG
This sequence comes from Noturus placidus, assembly GCA_022414735.1. Lineage (NCBI taxonomy): Eukaryota > Metazoa > Chordata > Actinopteri > Siluriformes > Ictaluridae > Noturus > Noturus placidus. The sequence continues at coordinate 76,370 of JAFFST010052140.1, forward strand.
TGTGCCTATGAGTGAAAGCTTCTGAGGATAGATAAATATATTAACGCAAACTTTTTATAGATTAGGTGAATTGCTTTTTTAAAATATAGTTTATATACAGTTCTTGAATTTATTTCTTGAATTCTTTTTGTTTTGTATGCTTTTTTTAATGTTCGGTGACGGTTTTACAATAATCGTGACCATTAAAAGTGTGATAGCTTGAAGCTGTCTTCAAGATGACTAAGACAGAAGCAACAACTGGCATGTTTATAATTCATAGTAAATATGCTGAAAAATGATTTCCTAAAAATAGTGGAAACCTGAAGCTGCGTAATATGTATTGATACTTGTGCCAGCAGGACACCACTGTGTTCTCTGCAACCATCCACGTGTTCTAATACAATACAAAGCCACACATGCCACAAAGGAGTCCACCGCTATGCAGCTGGAGTCCTTGACAATTCGTCACTACAACAGCGGAAACAAACAGAACACTTCTGGCATGTGTGGAAATATTTCTGACAGACAGGGGGTGTTAAGAGGTGAGACATGGTTCTGTGTGACACATTTGGAACTATAATAATAATAATAATAATAATGATAATAATAATGACAATAACAGTAATTAATAAATAAATCTGTAATTCCCACATGAAATAACATTATAAATAATGGAAATTTTGAAAAAATCTTTTTCCATCGTTTGGTAATATTTTATTTATTTATTTGTTTGTTTGTTTGTTTATTCCAGCCCACTGATTCCAGCCCACTGCCTTCACTTTTGTGCCAACCCACTGTTCATCACTGCACTATGACTAAATTAAAAAAGGGAAATGAGTGCAAACTGAAAACGACAAAGCAATTATTAGCTGATGCAGTATAATTTATTTGTGAAAAAATTATTTACTAGCAATAAAGAGTTGAATTGATGAAACAGGGGTATAACTTAAGAAAACACTTTATGTTTGATATACTGTACAATGTCCACATATGTATGAGCTCTAATGCTCTGTTAATTAAAAAAATTATAATAATTATTATTTTCTTGAAGGGAAGCAATAATTCTGGATTTGACTGTACAGAGCACATATATAGAGTACATGTATGATCAAATCTGTGGGTCCAGCTGGATTTTGTGTTCATATGTTACTTCCTTAAGTAACATCTGTATTTAAATATAATGGTTGGGTTTTTATTCAGGTCTGTTTGTGCAATCAAATTATCCCTAATTACTTATTATTTTTATATTTATTTCTGTTTTATTAATTTACATAAACGTTGCAGTACTGTGGAAAAGTTTTAGGCGCCCTATTTTTTTTTTTTGTACAAACTTTGTTATAGATTTTTATATTATTACTTTACATTATAAAATCAGAACTAAAAACATTTTAGATTTCCAAACATTAGTTTTTCAGAAAAAAAAAATGTTTGTATGTCAGTTAAGAAAGCAGCATGTTACATATGACAACACATTTCAGACAAAAAAACACAATAAAGGGTGCTGGGTTTTGCTGCAAAAATAAGAAGCGAGTGCGACCGTCAAAGTCTGCAGAAGACCCGTGTCTGGTTCTGCAAGATGCTCAATAACACTTACAGCTCATTTCCTTATAAAACTACATTAATTGTACCGGAGACAACTATTTTTATTTATTTATTTTTTTGTCACACCAAATATTGAGTTTGTTTCATTTGCTACTATTTACTGCTCTTTACTGTAATTTTTTAATGTAGTAACATTTAATTTAATTATTTTGAAGGCAACTTTGCATGTGCCTAAAGCGTTTTGAACAGTACTGTATATAGAGGACATATATAAATGTTTCATAAAATATGTGACTGTGACTAGATTTTATGTTCTTATTTATTAAGGTCTGTCTGGTACAGGTTATTTGCTTCATTGACTTTCCTATACTAAAGGACCTACAGACCAAAAATGTGCACTCTATTAAATTATATAATTTCCGTCTAGGCTCTCTCACATAGTGCCTTTCAGAGAGTTGCACCCAGTGTGAATCTGATAAGTGAAACCAATCCCATTACACTGGCTATAGTTAACCTTGTTATGATTTATTACTAAATCTCTTGTCATTATTTCCACCATATAGAATTTGAACGGTATAATATATCATCAAGGATGGCCTAGCTGCTGTGCCGCCCTAAGGATTCCATATCAGGCCTCTGTGCTGTGATTTAGACTTTTAGCCATTTATCATTTTATGACAACTACAGCTGATGGAATGGAAAATATCCCTGAATAGATCATGTTTATGGTTTTTCCCCTTTATTTCTAGACCACAGTTACTCAAGGAGGACTATCACCATGAAGTGTTACAAGGGTTCTCTAAACCCAAACACACTTTAATTAAGTAATGGTAAGCTTGAATGCGTTATGTTTAGTGTAGGGAATATGCTGCAGGACTGTGGGAGTCCAGGACTGAACCCGGTTCTCTTGGTTACAATCTAAATGTGCATTACCAAAAACACACAATATCCACTGGCAGTCTATTGTCATAAATACAATGCAATACAGTGAACAGAGGAATCCTTCCCGTAATGTCCTGATGTAATGTTTAGGAAATTAAATAGGCCGTGCTCTATGGCATTTCCAAGTAACACTTGCTCAAGTGTCAAGCTTATGATTCAGCCCAGTGTCTTTTGTTTTCCGGAATCTTACGCCAAACTATTTTTGCTTTTCTTAAACATATAAATTGAACTGAGGCAGGTTGTCTGCTTCTGACTCAGGATGTAACGCTGTTCAAGCAAGTGAATCACTACTCTAACACTATACTGTATATTGTACACAGTAAACACAACACATTTGTTAAAGTTTAAGTTTTTGATTAATATAAATTTAAACAATAGTAGCTTACATTACATTATGTTACATTATGTTAACATTTAAGCACATTAATTAAGCTATGATGTGTGTGCAATTAAAAGAGCTCTTTATGTCTAAATTTAGTTAAAACAAAACAGATCCATATCAGAATAAAACTTAATCCATGAATAATTTAGTGAGTAAATCCTTTATTATCATACTCAATTCATAATACATTGGGGAAAAGTAGATAAACAAAAGCTAAACCCAATAATATCAGCCATTAGCATTATTTCTGTGGCATTAATCTTACCTAACATGTCAATTTCACATATTCAAGCTTTTATTCAGTCTGTCCCACAAATTGGTTTCAAACTGTATGGTAGTTTTCTTAAAACACAGATAGTTAGCTAGCTCAATTTGATATATTCTGCTTAGCCAGCTGGTTTTGTTTCACAACAGTGTGTTTAAATTGTTTTCATTACATATTCTTAGTGAGGCCCACAGAGGATATAAATCTGTTATAAGATGGCTAGCTAACCAAGGCATTAGGTATGGAGAAATATTCATGCCACACTGAAATGTATTCATTATAGTGGAAAAACTTTAAATGCACACGTTTAAATGCAAGTGCCTCGGTGAACTGGTCACATTATGATATTCATGTAACCTTGAATAGATTTATTTCAGATATAAAAATTGTGCAGTTACATGAAATCTTGCTCTTGGTCATCTACACAACAAATTTCTTCTCTGTGCCGTTTTTGTTTTGCAACACATTTCATAATCATTACCAACACCACTGCTGCATAGTGCAGTGCACGAGACCATCACTAGAGGGAGTACCTTTAATTCAGTCATTAGGGAAAATTACAGTTACACACGGCCACTGATCAAGAATATGAAGTAAGATTAATAAAACATAAATTCTGTGGGCTGTGAATATGCCTTCTTTCTAAGTTAAGAGTAGTGTACTGAAAATTCCTCTTCACAGCCAGAGCATATGACGTGTTCTACATAAATGTTTTCATAATCCGCAGCTCTTAACCATTTATATGCATGCACATGTACAGTGTCCTCCACCAATATTGTCACCCTTGGTAAATATGTGCAAAGAAGGCTGTGAAAAGTTGTTTTTGTTTAACCTTTTAAACCTTTGTTAAAACAAATTCACAGAAATACTCTGCTCTC
>JAFFST010052140.1:81670-96175 GCA_022414735.1 Noturus placidus
ATATATATATATATATATATATATATATATATATATATATATATATGCGATGATGATGTTGAGATCCTCGAGAAACAGACTGATAAGTGGAGCGAGAATTGTATGTTGCTTTAATTTAGACATTCTTTCCAAAAGTATTATTTGGGCGTCCATAGCTGCCGAATAGTCGTCTTCAATCTAATGTCGTTTGTCTATTTAGGCTACATTACTCGGTCGGCGTTATGTGAAGCAGCAAACCTAAAAGCAACAACAACCTGGCATTGTCTATCAGGAAAAGAAATAACTTAAGGCGAAACGTTAGGCACGTCCAAAGCACACACTACTGTACAAAAATGTATGCAAAATCTACAAAGGGACCATACATGGCCTAATGTTTAGTACAGTAGTACTCAGTTTTGGACGTAGCCGTTAGATTCAGAACAGTCTGGAAGGTTGCTATAGAATCACTTCCGTCTCCAAAGAGTGTGTGACCCCGCCCCCTCTGTCATGTCCAATAGATGGCACTCTAGGTTTAGAAACGTGGTCACACAAGAACACTGGTTTTGGTAAAGATGCACAGTTTGCCATCTTCTCAACCAAAACCTTAGCTTCTACTGATCTGATTCTTTGAAGTAGAACCATAGACCTAAATACAGTCTCTCTTCTTTTTGGCTTAGCTTCACACCTAAATATTTGGATGATAAGCAATAATTAGAGAGATAATGAAAACACAGGGCAAATGAAGTGTAAACGTGTGAGCGATTAAAGCCTGTTTTAAAAATGGGATGAACTGTAATTAAGAGAACAACGGGATTAGTGAAAGTGCTCGTCGATAGGTGCCCACTGATCACATTTAATCACACCTGACCTTTACAGCCATGGAAAACAAAAGAAAAAAGAGGAGCATTACCAAAACAAGAGCGACACTGAGTGACCTTGCAGTCTCCAGGCGTAGAAGAATTTTTTATATAATAAAAAATATAACATTATTTAGATATATTGGTCCTTTTCGCTTTGTTCCGAATATGTAAATCATATGTAAACTTTTAAACCCCAGATACCACCGAAGCTGATAGCCTAATAAATTATTTATTACTAAGAGTACATAAGTAAAGTGCTAATCCGAGAGGTTGGGCTTGGTTATTTAGCCTAGTTGTTGTCTTATATGATCAGGCTAGATTTTGAGGCTAGAGATGCAGTCTCTTTCTTTTTAATGTCCATGATCGCAAACATGGAAGACCGTTTGTTTGTTTGTTTGTTTGTTTGTTTGTTTGTTTTTTAAATATGAGGAAAGAAAGAAAGAAAGAAAGAAAGAAAGAAAGAAAGAAAGAAAGAAAGAAAGAAAGAAAGAAAGAAAGAAAGAAAGAAAGAAAGAAAGAAAGAAAGACCCGACCCGGCCTGTTTTCGCGTCCTCGTCTCATTAATCCGCTGCTGATGAGTTTTGAACTGAAGATGACTCGGTTTAGCGCGCAGGATGCTTGAGAATCAGAGCTGATAAGCAGATCTAATCAAGCTGGAGCGCAGGATGAGGAATTGTGCGCACAGATATGCGCCTGTGTGTTTGCGGGTCACCTTTCGTGTTTGTGGTTTACACTCATACGTCTGTGAGTTTCCCCGTGTAGGATTTATGGGGAGGACTGCAGTTTGTGTACTTGATTGAGTCCGCGTCTTCCGAGTCCAAATAGTACGATTTGGAGAGGGAAGGCTTGCTCTCGCTTCTGCCCAAATCACTGTAGCCAGGCTGCGGCTGCTGGGGCTGCTGACCACACGTCACGTGCGTGTACTGAAGCTGCTCCTCGTGCTCTGTTTCCCGGTGGTAGAAGTAGTTAAAGTTGGACACGATCACGGGTACAGGCAGCGCAATGGTGAGCACACCAGCGATGGCGCACAGCGAGCCCACGATCTTGCCTCCGATGGTCACGGGGCACATATCTCCATAACCCACGGTGGTCATGGACACCACGGCCCACCAGAAGGCGTCCGGGATGCTGCTGAAGCCTGACTCGGGGTCGTCCGTCTCGGCGAAGTAAACTGCGCTGGAAAAGAGGATGACACCAATGAAGAGGAAGAAGATCAAAAGACCGAGCTCGCGCATGCTCGCCTGCAACGTCTTGCCCAAGATCTGAAGGCCTTTGGAGTGGCGCGAGAGCTTAAAGATGCGGAATACGCGCACGAGCCTGATAACACGCAGGATGGCCAATGACATTGCTTGCTGCCCGTTGCCTTGGTGCTCGGCAAGCTCAAGGCCAAGTGTGATAAAGTACGGCATGATTGCCACCACGTCGATAGTGTTCATTATGTTTTTAAAAAACGCCGCCTTGCTTGGGCACGCCAAAAAGCGCACAACCAGCTCGAAGGAGAACCAAATGATACACAGCGTCTCCACGATAAAAAATGGGTCTGTGAACGGATTCGGCCTCTTTACGCTCACCGTGCCGTTTACCGGGAGGTGCACGTCGTACGACTTGGCGTCTTCCCTGAACTCTGGCAACGTCTCCAGGCAAAAGATGACGATGGAGATCAAAATCACGAGCACGGAGACGATTGCGATCCCTCTGGCCGGTCCTGAACTCTCTGGATATTCAAACAAGAGCCACACTTGTCGCTGGAACTCGTTCTCCGGTAACGGGCGCTCCTCTTCTTTAATGAAACCCTCGTCCTCTTTGAAATTCTCAATCACCTCTTCGCCGAGCTCGTAAAACTTGATCTCCTCTATGAAGATGTCCACGGGCACGTTGACAGGTCTCCGGAGTCTTCCGCCCGACTGGTAGAAGTAGAGGATGGCATCAAAGCTCGGCCGGTTGCGGTCGAAGAAGTATTCATTCCTGAGCGGGTCGAAGAAGCGCATCCGCTTTCTAGGGTCGCCGAGCAGAGTTCTCGGGAACTGGGCGAGTGTCTTGAGCTGCGTTTCGAAGCGCAGGCCTGAGACATTGATGACCACCCGCTCGCAGCAGTCCTTGTCCGCCCTCTCAGGCTCATAAGCGTCGTGACAGAGGGCGGCCAAGGCCACGGTCTCGTCAAGGTTCTCTCCAGGCACCACAGTCATCTTTTTCTCTCCGCCCTAGAACAAGGCAACGCTGCTCAGTGCCTGCTGCTGCCTTGCCGTTTAGGTGCGCGCTTTAGGTCTGCGTTGTGCCGTTTAGCTGCGCGCTTTAGGTCTGCGTTGTGCCGTTTAGCTGCGCGCTTTAGGTCTGCGTTGTGCCGTTTAGCTGCGCGCTTTAGTTCTGCGTTGTGCCGTTCGCTTATCTCCTTCTTTGTTCTTCTCTCCGACTCGCATTTTCACGCCATCACTGTTTTCTCACGCATTGTTTTTCCGAGCCGGTAGACACGCGCGCGCTCTTTGTCCCCGGCTGCCTCCGCGCGCTGGCGGTCTGGACTGCTCCTGGCTGGCTGTTGTCACACGCGCAGCATTAATAAGCAGCATCTCATTGCCCTCCCCAGACTGACGTGCGCAGACGCTCACGCTGAACCAGAAGTGCGAGCACTAACCAAATTCAAGATATTCATGCGACCTAATTTCACCAAAAACATGGCATGATAAATACGATAAAAATGCTAAACTTCTACAGCAAGAATACAGTACATGCGTTCCTTTAAAATGCATTGAGTATGCAGAGCTTCACAAAATAACACTGTCACTGAGAGTTTTCTTTTACCTGTTGCTCTGATCTTTCTTTAAATAAATAATCCCATTTAAGACTTTCAGTTGTGTTTCTAGTCTTAGTTCACCTTGAGGTCGATATTTTGTTGGGGGAAAAATGTCCACTCTCAAGCTTCTGCAAGAGATACATTATTGTTGGTTTCTTTTCACGGTCACTTCAGGCTCCATGTCAGTGTATGTGCGGTATGGAACGCCAAATGGACCAAAAGCTAGGCGAAATCATGGCAAAATTTGAGGTACAGCTGTGTGTGAAGTCTCATTTAATGCAATGTACACACTAAACCAGAAACAACATATTACTGTGCTGCACCTCACTTCATTCAGCTTTCACAAACTAATATGTCTGTTTTTTGTCCCTAACTTGGGGCGGCTGTGGCTCAGTCTCGATATACAGTCAGGTAGAGCGGGTTGTCCACTAATCCACTAATCGTAGGGTTGGTGGTTCGAATCCTGGCCCGGGTGATCCCATGCCGAAGTGTCCTTGGGCAAGACACTGAACCCTAAGTTGCCCCCGATGGCAAGCTAGCACCTTTCATGGCAGCTCTGCTACCATTGGTGTGTGAGTGTGCTCTCATTTGTAAGTCACTTTGGATAAAAGCGTCTGCTAAATGAATAAATGTAAATGTAACTTGTATCTAGGGTCTAGTGGTGCTCTTGCTCAGCGTGTCTGGCATATAGCAAAATTTCAGCTGTAGTGTCCCTCTGATGGCTCCGCTTTTCTACTTCATGGCAGACAACAACCACCAAATGCAAAAATATACAACATTCCAAAATGTTATTTTTCAATCATCCAGGTATTAACAGCAACAGTAAATATATATGCAATACAGTAAACCTGTGCAATACAATGAACCAGTGTAATATTTACAGTCAGACAGATTGTGAACAAGTGGAGGAAATTCAAGACCATAGTTACCCTCCCCAAGAGTGGTTGACCAACAAAGATCACTCCAAGAGCAAGATGTGGAATAGTTTGTGAGGTCAAAAGGGAGCCCAGGGTAACTTCTAAGCAAGTAAATACCTCTCTCGCATTGGCTAATGTCAATATTCATGAGTCCAGTATCAGAAGAACACTGAACAACAAAGGTGGGCATGGCAGGTTTGCAAGGAGAAAGCCACTGCTCTTCAAAAAGAACATTGCTGCATGTCACATGGACAAGCCAGAAGACTATTGCAACAATATTTTGTGAATGGATGATACCAAAATATAATTTTTGGTTTAAATAAGAAGGGTTATGTTTGCGGAAAGGAGGACACTGCATTCCAGCATAAGAAACTTATCCCATCTGTGAAATATGGTAGTGGTATCTTTTGGAAATGGTTGTAAATTATGAACATATAAGCATTTCATGTTTAAACCTACTGCCTGCCTTTCAATTCCCTTAAGCTCCTTCCTCCGCACTTGGCCCAGCTTGAAGTATTAAACAAAAGTCTACAGAACCACAGATGGCGTGCACACTTACTCGTGGAAAGTGGTTTGTTGTGACTTTTAACAAAGTAGCATACATTTAATGACTGCATCTGTTTAATCCTATCAGTACTAGTGACTTTGCTATGGGGTTAGAATTGAGTGTAAACAACGATTAAATTTTTGTGAATCTACCTACATTTATTTGTGGACCGTAATCTATTTATTTGGAAATATGAAACAATTCTAACCCCATACACTGCTCACCCAGTCTCTGCCATGACACATATTTGAGCCTGACACTTTCTTAGAAATTGGCACATTGTCAGGGACGGTCAGGAACGGGGTGTCCACAGCGGTGGATCCAAGTGCAGATTTATTACAGCAACACATGAACACAAAAACAACAAAAGCTGTACAATGAGTTGCTTACAAACTAGTCTTATATAGGGGGGCTAATTCACAGTGAGACAAGATGCAAGTGATAGTGGTTAGGACATGTGACATGCTGGGTCTGAGGGGAAATGTAGAAACATGTGCACACAAAATTAATGTTTTTAGAAAGTAGGGAAAATATTAAGTGCCAGCTATGTTGTATTCTCTTGCAGTTGTCCCCTACACTCTATATAAATAAATAAATTAATAAATAAACATGTTTGTCAATACTCTGCTTTTTATGAGGATCTTTTGTCATGTAAATGTTAAATATGTTTTGAATTTGTTTATCGAGCAGCCTACTTTGTTTCAATTTGTGTGCCTAAATTGTTTACCTGTGATTTTATGCAAATTGTGGTACAACCACTGACTTATTCAAACATGTTCAACATGTTTCCATCCATCCATCCATCTTCTATACCGCTTATCCTTCCTTCAGGGTCACTGGGAACCTGGAGCCTATCCCAGGGAGCATAGGGCACAAGGCGGGGTACACCCTGGACAGGGTGCCAATCCATCACAGGGCAAAATCATATAAACATTCACACGTCAATCAGCTTACCATGCATGTCTTTGGACTGGTGGAGGAAACCAGAGGAAACCCCTGCAGCACAGGAGAACATGCAAACTCCGCACACACAGGGCCACGGTGGGAACCAAACCCCCTACCCTGAAAGAGTGCTAACCATTAAACCACCGTGCGCTGTCCAACACGTTTGTCTGTCTTAAAAGTAAACTGTATTTGAATACATAGCAACTTTACTTGCTACGGTTATTCACAATAGTCAGAACAAAACAAAGCGTCACTTATGAGAAGTTTACCATGTTTACCTGAAAAAAATATTTCTGTTTATGTTTTTATTTGAAGGAATAGCACTCCCCAGAGTCCAGAGCATGCAGTTATATGAGAATAATGCATGCTGGGGGGTGTGATACAGTACAACGCAAAGTAAAGTGCCATGACCACCTTGAAGTGCTTTATTTTCATATGTGATGAATAAGTGATGTTATTCCGTTTATACCACTGCGATTTGCCAATGATTACAATGTTTCATTTATTAATGAATGATACAGTGCCCTCCACTAATATTGACACCCTTGGTAAATATGAGCAAAGAAGGCTGTGAACCGAAGAGGAGAGTCCACCAGTGTGGACCTAGAAATTTGAAGGATCTGGAGAGATTCTGTGTGGAGGAATGATCTCAGATCCCTTGCCATGTATTCTCCAACCTCATCAGGCATTATAGAAGAAGACTCAGAGCTGTTATCTTGGCAAAGGGAGGTAGCACAAAGTATTGACTAAAAGGGTGTGAATAATTGTTGGACACCTATATTTAACAAAGACATTTGTTTTTGCTAAACCTGTGTTGTGTTTGCAATTGTTTGATATCCATGAGAGCAGAGTATTTTTGTGAATTTATTTGAACAAAAGATCAAAAGTTTTAACAATAAAGACAATTTTTCACACCCTTCTTTGCTCATAATTACCAAGGGTGCCAGTCAGAGTGTGGTGTTACTGTACTCTAATGACTTTTTATGATAATGCAGTAAATGTAATGTATTGCATTTTAAGCTTATGTAATTTGATTACAGTTAGTGATGTCAATAAAATTACATTATTGTGTTACAAATATATTTTTAAGAAAACAATATTAAGTAAAATGCATTTTTAAAATAAATCACATTTTCTCCCAAATATTTTTTGAACCCGGAGTAATGCTCCACTTGATGTAGTTTGTCACTACATAACAGAATGTCAGTAAAAGCAGACCCCAGTGAATGGAGGTGAGACTAATCAGACAGAATTTACACGAAAATACATGGAAATAACAATATATTATATTATAATAATAATATATTATATAGCATTAGTTCACAGTCAATGTGAGGAAAAATGGAAATGCACAGATTTTTTTTAAACCACTAAAGGGTTGAAACTGAAACACTAACATCCTCTGATGCTGAGCAGGAAAACAAGCTGTGTAAATGTCTATATGAGTTCTAGTTTATGTGAACATGATATTAGCAGAGCATAAGTAAAGATAATGTACATTGCATTGCACTGTAGCAGCTAAACCCATACAATGATAGCTTAGTTGTGCCTTACCATGGCTAACAACACCAAACTAGCCTAGTTATAAAAGTTATGTTTTATTGGTCTCCAAGTCCTACAGTGACAATACCCAAGGCAAGTGTCATAATAATTCCAACTTTTTCTGATCATGTCATACACTGATGTGCGCTAAAATTATTGAAAGAACTATAAGTTTCACTTTGTAGTGTGTAACGCGAAAGTAATGTAATTAATAATCTGATTATTTTTCACATGGAGTAATCAGTAATGTAATCAGATTACAATTTTAAAGTAAATATTAGTAGTCTGTAGTGGATTACTTATTTTGAGTAACTTACACAACATTGATGCCAATATTAGTTGAGGGATTGTATGGCATGTTTTAACAGTTTAAACTTATATTTAATGTCAAAAAGTTTCTGTTCTCATTGATAAAGCAATGATAAAAACATCTGAAAATAGACAAATTCTTAAAATTAAATTAAGAGTAACATTGGAAATCATGTAACAATAAACCATGTTCATTATTATTAAATTCAATAGGCACTTAAATTTCTCGAACTGTCTCCAAAAAAAAGAAGCAATAGAAATTACCTGCATTCACAATTTAATAAATGTCAACAAAAAGGTACAGGAAATTTTATCTTTGCTTCAGAGGAATTGAAAACACAGTCATGTTAATTTGGCATGTGCTAACTACCTAAACATAGTTGGAGACTAAGTAACTAAGACTAAGCTCCACCTTGCATCTTGCAGGACTTAAAGGATCTGCTGCTAATGTCTTGGTGCCAGATACTGTACCACAGCACACCTTCAGAGGTCTTGTGGAGTCCCTGGCTTGATGGGTCAGAGCTGGTTTTCCAGGGGATTGACACAAGGAAGGTGATTGTAATGTTATGGCTGTTCGGTGTATTTCCAGAAACTAGTGGTAGGAATTTGACTTTATCACATGACAGGAAGTAAAATTCTTGTGTGTCTACAAAACTCAGACAATTGTACTCTTTCATGTGCAACTCTCTTAAAACTTTTATAATACTTTATTAAATTTTTATAAAAGCAAAAATAGGAATAGAGTTTGTGGCAACTAAAGTTAGCTTGTTACCGGAAATGGGTTAACAATCATCAAGGTGACAAGGTCACAATACTACGTGATTCATTTGTTTACTTAAGCAACTATTTACTAACTAGTTGTGCAGCAGTTGCAGATACAGGGTGGAGTTAAAACAGAGGTGCTGTATTTTTTAACTTGGACTTATGCCCATTGTTCTTGAACAAGGAGCAGTATTGAGTCCACTGCCAGTGTCTGATGTAACCACTGTTTGATATAACCTGAATGTTATGCTGAAATTTATGTTTTGGAGTGTAAATACACTCAAACACAGTGGAATGACATTTGAGGCCAATATTAAAAATGGTCTCTTTAAGTCCAGAATTTTTTTTTTCTTGGAGGACCTTAAGCAATAACGTTAACTTAAAGTGAGCCAATTGAATCATTTAAATTGACCATTGATAAGAGTAGCAATAGAGAAATAAAGGTTGGTCAAAGTAGTAAACCAGGATACATGCCATACAAAATAGATTGCAAGCTTATGTATAACTTAGGCCATATGACCAGGATAGTTAACAGGACCATGGGAGAGCACACAAGAAAATAAATGCTTCTCCAATCAAATAATAATGAAAATAAGGAAAAAAATAATGTATATAGAATGATGCCTATGTTACTCTGTTTGTGTCCAAAATCCCAAATGTCATATTTACATACAGTCCATTACATTCAATACAGAAATGGTTATTTCATAATTTCTGTAGTGCACTAAAATAGGGAGTAATTTGAGATTCTTCCAGAGAGTTGTAGGCCAAGTAGAAAAGAGTGACGTAAACACCGAAAATAGCTTTTTTTCATACTCGCCGAGAGAGCTTTCTTTTTCCCATGGAATACCTCGGGCAGCAGCTGCAAAAAAATTGAGAAATGGAATAAAAATACCTCCTTATATTTCTAAGGGAGATGGAATACTGCCTTTTTTTTGTAAGGGAGAGAAAATTCATGAGAAACGCCTTTGCTCACCTGTGCAAATGAACTTGTACTTCATATATGTTCAGTATATAAGAATAAAAGGTCCATGAAAGGTAATATAATATATAAAATATAATATAAAAATATTAAATAAACACAATCAACTTCATCAACAAGCTGAAAATCTCTTCCAGCTCCATTGTGCGTAGTAGTTCTTTTACAGTTGTCACACTAATACCAGAATCCATAGGGAACACCACTTCACAAACCACAGCACGGTATACAAACATGGCTGCCATGGCCTACAATCCCCAACACCTCTCTCCACTGGCATGTTAACACACCTGAATACTGACACACCTGAATGAAGGCAAACCTGTTTCCAATCACACCTCAACCTAAATAAGCTCAGATAAGCTCAGTGTACACTTACCTGACTTACCAGTCCATTTAAGTTTTTGTGTTTGTTTTTAAACTCACTTTGCTTCTTTGTTTAGGCCATGGCAGCCATGTTTGTATACCGAGGTGTGGTTTGTGAATGATCACACTTAAGGCTTCATAAATGTCATAGCAGACTGCTTGTTCTCATTAACTCTCATTGATTCATTTCTAATCAAAATTATTGGTCAGCCCAATAATGTTGATTATAAAACCGAACCTATAATTGTGCTTTTTTTTAATTCAAAATAAGTGTTACAAGTACTATATAGGGGGATTCTTGGAGGGAACCATGCATGCCAACTTGTACTGTGACATACTGAAGCAGAGCATGATCCCTCCCTTCAGAGACTTTGCCACAGGGCAATATTCCAGCATGATGACAACTACTGCCTTGCTAAAGAAGCTGAGGGTGAAGGTGATGGACTTGGCAAGCATGGCTCCAGACCTAAACTCTATTGAGCATTTGTGGGAGCACAAGGTCTCTAACATCCACCAGCTCCGTGATGTCGTCATGGAGGAGTGGAAGAGGACTCCAGTGGCAACCTGTGAAGCTCTTGTGAACTCCATGCCCAAGAGGGTTAAGACAGTGCTGGAAAATAATGGTGGCCACACAAAATATTGACACTTTGGGCCCAATTTGGACATTTTCACTTATGGGTGTACTCACTTTTGTTGCCAGCGGTTTAGACATTAACGTCTGTGTGTTGAGTTATTTTGAGGGGACAGTAAATTTACATTGTAGCAAAGTGTCAAACAATTTACATTGTAGCAAAATGTCATTTCTTCAGTGTTGTCACATGTCACAATCAAATATTTACAAAAATGTGAGGGGTGTACTCACTTTTGTGAGATACTGTATATAATGCAATGGACTTTTTCCATGAAAAAAAAGCATTGTTAAGATTACTGTGTATTTTAAGGTCCTTCCCTCTACATAGCACTTTATATCATGCTATGCTGCATGTTGATTGAGAGGATAGAGTTCTTAATATTCTAATGTTGACATTAATGTCTTATAAAATATCATAGAGAAAAATGTAGTTTGTGCATTTGAAACATGGCATAATGGCAAAAACATATCATCTTAATGTTGATCCAGACATTGCAGCTAAGCTCTTGACTGGGGGCTTTAAAAAAACAAAAAAAAAAAAACAGTAAGAATATATATATATATATATATATATAATTTTTTAAGCGTTACTCTAAGGAAGTTCAGGTTCTTTCTTTTTTGTCTGAGGCATTAAAAAATGACTGAAATGTGAAAAAAAAGCAAGCAATAATCATATGGTTATGTGTTAAGTATTGTTTACTGCTGTGGGGTGCTGGTATTTCCTTGCTGTATTAACATAATAATTTCTACAACCAGTCTAGTTTAGGCTCTTGAATGTGACGATGGAATTCAACATTATTTTTTTTCATGTGTTCTAAAATTGACTGATCCAGTAATAGTTTGCTCTTCCTTTGTCTTTCTAACATTGAAACAGTTAGAAATATTGATCAGCATATATACTGCCATAAATGATGTTCATGTTCAATCATTTCACTATGTATATTGTATTCACTGTATATTCAAGCAACAAACAGAACCAAAACATATTTTTCTAATCATCATCTGCCCCCTTTCAATTAACCTGTGCCCACTGGAGCCTTAGATTCCTGTTCTTGGCTGAAAGGAGAGGAACCCAATGTGATCTTCTGCTATTGTAACCCATCTGTCGCATGGTTCAGTGTGTTGTGCATTCTTAAATGGGTTTAAAGAGAGATTATTTGCGTTACCAGAGTCTTTCTGTCAGCTTGAACCGGTCTGACCTTTCTCCTCTGACCTCTCTCAATAAACATTTTCACCAACAGAATTGTGACTTACTGGAGATTGTTTGTGTGAAAATCCCAGGAGATCGGCAGTTTCTGAGATACTCAAACCAACCCACCTACCACCAACAACCATGCCACGGTTAAAGTTCATTCTGATTTTTGGTGTGAACATTAACTGAATCTCTTGACCTATATCTGATTTTATGCATTATGCTCCTGTCAATCATACCACTTGTCTGTCTGGATAATTGCATGAACGAGCAAGTGTACAGGTGTTCTTAATAAAGTGATTGGTGAGTGTATGTTAATATGTGTATATAACTGCGTTTATACACACCAATTGCATACAGTAGAATACAAACTCCTCCCTCCAACCACCTGACTGCAATTTCTGTATCACTCATGTCAGATGTATGTCAGGAATAATAAAATTCTGCCTGCCTTTATCACATATTCCTACAGTAGATGAGTAACAATAGCAATGCACAGTGGGCATTGAATCAATATATAACAGCATAATAGCAGCATGGATGCAATTTTTGAACTCTGTACACATAGTACACTTCTCATTTCCTACCGTTTTGTTTTCTACCATCTAAGTCAGTATCTCTGCTCTGTGTTTGTCTTTCTTTTTGACAGCATAATGTAATTCCTAATTGCAACCTGGAGTAGGAGCCACTGTTATCTTCACATGCAATAAAAAGTTTGTGTTATCACTGGGGTGGCCCTACTGTGGCAGCCCTGCAGTATTATTACTTAATTAACCTTATCAGGGTGTTGGAATTTATTAAAGACCATTGTGCTCTCAGTAATATTTGCAATATTATAGAGAAACAATAACATGGGAGCAGATGCAACACAGGTTATCAGAATAACAACAAAGTGTTGCTTGATTCCATGTTTCCTATTTGACAGATAATAATAATAATAATAATAATAATAATAATAATAATAATAATAATAATAATGTAGCCACTAAGTAAACAAAGAATAATGATAACAAACTTACAGATCTGGTAATTCTCACACGCTTCCGGGTTTCAGTTACACTGACTTTATTTATTTATGACACATGTTTTTGTTGTGATTTCTGTCCTGTCTCTGTCCCTGTATCACCATTCGTTGTCTCCCGTATGTGTCATTAGTCTCAGCTGTTTTGTGTTTCACCCCTGATAATGTTTAGTACTTAAATCCCTTGTATCTCTTTGTTCGTCATGAAGTATTGTGTGAGTGTATTTTGATTCACGATTTGGATTTGTCTGCCCGCCTCTCTTTAATAAAGCTATTGTCTGCATTTGTATCCATCCTAACCTCCATTACATGCTTAACGAGACAGTAATGTGGGCTGAGGATATGAATATTGTGTGAAATTATAGATCTTATAGTAGCCTATAATTAATGAGTTCATATTCATATTTGCCGAATTGAAGCTAATTCACAAACCTTATTGTCTTTATTTGTATAGCCAATAGCTTAAACAATTTGTATAGACAATAGCCTAAAGTTCATTTAGGTTTGCTCACTTCCTTTGTAAATGTTACGGAACAGGCAGAACCAGGAAGTAGTCGCAGGGGATTATCTTTATTAGTAAACAAACAGAAACAAAACGCGGTTAAACAAAGGAGTACGGACTCTTCTTGGTAAACGTAAAAAACATGGAACTATGGTCAAGGCAAAATATGAGGCATGAAACATAGAAACATCCAAATGTCAAACATCCAAACAGCAAACACTACTACAAACAATAACGCACCCCATGCGCAGTAACCAAGGCGTTTAAATAAGACATATGATCAAACTAAAGCATGTACACCCGGGGCAAATCATGATGAAACTTAATACAATGTCCAGGCAGGAAGCAAACCAAAACAAGAGTCAAGTGATTTAGTCCATGGCAGCGCGCACTGCCATCTGCTGGTGAGGCGTAACAGTAAACAACACAAAGTTGATAATGGAGATAAGCTTTTCATGTTTTTTGTTTTGCATATGAAGGTGTACATAATGACGTATCACATACAGTACCCTCCACTAATATTGGCACCCTTGGTAAATATGAGCAAAGAAGGCTGTGAAAAACTACCAATAATTGTTGCACACCTATATATAACAAATATATTTATTTTTGGATAAACCTGTGTTTTGTTTGCAATTGTTTGATATCCATGAGAGCAGATAATTTTTATAAATTTTAATGATAAAAAGGTTCAACAATAAACACTTTTTCACAGCCTTCTTTGCTCATATTTACCAAGGTGCCAATATTAGTGGAGGGTGTTATACCTTTGACTGAAAAAGTTTGCATATGCTTAGGGCAAAATAAGAAGGAAAAACAAATTTAATTCATAGCAAAAATTAATTTATTATGCTGGTTTTCAAACTGTCATGTCTTCGTGATTTGAGGCCAAGTCAACATCAAATCCAGATGAAAGAGAATCAAGATGAAGACAATTATTTTCTTACGTTTATTGCATAATAATAATAATCTTATTTTGTAAGAATTGAGAAGCCTACTGATTTTTTCTTCTGAGTGATATTCAATTCAATTCAATTCAATTTTATTTGTATAGCGCTTTTTACAATAGACATTGTCTCAAAGCAGCTTTACAGGAATATAACCACAGTACACACACAGTAAAAGTGAGAACCAACTGATCCCAACTGAGCAAGACACTTTAGAA
>JAFFST010052140.1:96750-107898 GCA_022414735.1 Noturus placidus
TGAAGTCCATCCAGGGAAACCATGTGATCAGAAACCTTAGTCCTAGCTACACATGATCCTAACAGAAGTATTTCCGTTTTATCAGAATTTAGTAAGAGGAAGTTAGTTAACATCCAACGTCTAATGTTCTTCACACAATCTTCAACTTTATTAAGTTGCTGTCTGTCCTCTGTCTTCGCTGAAACATATAGCTGTGTATCATCAGCATAACAATGGAAACTAATTCCATGTTTATGAATAATTTGACCTAGAGGTAGCATATATAAAGTAAATAGTAGTGGGCCTAAAACAGAACCTTGTGGAACACCAAATTTAACCTTGCTACGAGTGGAGAAATCTCCATTTACATCTACAAACTGATAACGATCGGTAAGATAAGACCTGAGCCAGGAGAGGACTGTTCCCTTAATGCCAACAACATTCTCTAATCTATCAAGGAGAATAGTATGATCTATAGTATCAAAAGCTGCACTCAGATCGAGTAGCACAAGTAACGAGACACAACCCTGATCAGAGGCCAGTAGAAGGTCATTTACTACTTTAACTAAAGCTGTCTCTGTGCTATGATGAGGTCTAAATCCTGACTGATACATTTCATGAATATTGTTCCTATAGATATGAATGAATTTTGCCCTCAATAGATATCCAAATTATAAGTTATAAGTGAGGGTTAATTGGAACTGTCTGGCACCCAAACCCCATAAGGAAGGTACCACGCTACAGAGTGGTGCCCAACGTGGGGCAGAACTGTAAGTGTAGTTGGGCTACTGAACTTAACAGACTTGGACATTTGCGTTATTGATGGACTTGACCATTGTTAATTGCTAATACAGTCTGAGTGTGTGTGTGTGTGTGTGTGTGTGTGTGTGTGTGTGTACTTATATTTTCAGCTTTTCTGGCTGATGTTTACATGTAATGTATGGTTATTGAGAACATTCAGGAGTCTGTGTAACTACTTGCTGCTCTGTATTGTTTCTCCTTTTCCCTGGCCTTGTCTACCCCTACACATCCCGTTTCCCTTTTGCCCTCAATAGATTTGGAACCGTTCCCACTAGTGATGCACCAAAATGAAAATTACTGGCCGAAGCTGAAGCCGAATATAATGAAAAACGTGACCGAAGGCCGAATACCGAACACGTTTTTTCGCCTTTTTTCCATTTATTTTGGCATTTTATTCACCATTGCATAAATTAAATAGGCAAAATGTGCTTTTGTCTTGCTTTTCAAAGAAAAAAAATCAATTACAAAAACTACAATTTCAATATATTTATTTAACACTGAACATTTTTTTTCATTCCTGCAAGCATAGGCTACCAACTCTACTCCCTTACGTCTCGCGACATGACAGAATACTCAAACAAAAACAAAACAAACGCACATGGTTGTAAACATCCAAAGAGCATGCACTCGTGCACGTAGCTCATGAATGCTTATGCATGTGCGCACCCCCTCATCTCTCCAAACATGCTGCTGGAAGTGGAGGTCATGAAATTCACAGGTCTCACTCTGGCTGTTAGGCTATTTGGTCCCATCATCAAACAGGTCATTGTTCGGTCAAATTTATTCGGCCTTTTCACTTATTTCGGTTGCCGAACGCTCGGTGCATCCCTAGTTCCCACCTGACCTTTTTACACCTATACATGTACAGTACATGCTTTGCTTTGCTTAAGTACCTGCAGGCCTGGTCCTAGTCCACATAACCTATCACAAAGCCTATCTCATTCACAGTCTTTGGACATGGAGATTGCATCATCGGCAACATTATCCTCAGTTGGGGAAAATACAAAGAATCCCCTTCAGGTGCTGTCTACACATGAAGGTGCTTCTGCTGACTCTGTTCAATGTGAACTTCCTTTTTGTGCTCTCTACCCCTGGAAGGGAATTGGGTCGGCTTACAGATCAGGCCCATGTCCATTTGGATATTTTGCAATAAATACAGGATAAAGTGTTAAATGAATTGTCCAAACAGGTACAACGTAGTAGATTCCATCTGGAATCAAAATTAAACAAATTCACTGAACAAACAGAGCAAAGTTTTCGCAAGTTGCATACCATTGTAACTTCCAATAAGGACAAGCAAGATCAGGAAATGGATACTATAATGAAAGCAATTAAAACACTGTTGTCAGAAGAAACAGATAACATTAAATTCTCCCTTATGTCTGATCTGGGATTTATGGTTGAACAGATGAAAACTGTGAGTTGCAAGGCAAGTTACAAAGTACACAGAAATTTTTGGAAGGGAAAAATCTTAAAATTGTTAAAAGCCTTGTTGAATGCTCATCAATGTTAAAGATGCTGTCTGTTAAGGTGGATGATGTGAATGGAAAGATGGATGTACTTTTTGCAACTCACCAGAGGAAATACACAAAAGATTCAAGAAACTGACTCTTCCAGTTACTGACTCTTCCCTTACTTTACTTATCCAAATTGTGAGGATATCCTTGTCTTGCATCCTTTATATGAAAATAACATTCTTGCTACCTCCAGAACAGTTTTCCATGGCACTGCACGAGACTGATGGGAGAGAACACGTTCCAAAGATACATCTTGGGAGGAATTCAAGACCACATTTGTGTCTGCCTTTTTGACTGAAGACTATGAAGCCGAGTTGAACGTGTCCAAACTAAGAACCAAGGCGACAATGAATCCATTCGAGATTTTCCCTATTCATATAGAGCTCTATGCACACGATGGAATCCTAAACTGACTGAATTAGACATTGTAAAGCTCATTCTGAAACACATAAAATCTTACCTCGCCAGTCAGCTCCGTAGAAGAGTTCTCAATATGGACGATCTTGTATGGCTTGGTCATCAATTTGAGAGAGACCATGACCAACAGCTGCCATATGCACGTAACCTCCAAGCAACCTCAGAGAAAAATACTTTTCTTCTCCAACTTCTCCTTTTGATTCAGTGGTTATACCATCACAATTGGTGGTACCCATACAGATTAAGTCATGATATAGAAAAGCTATCGTTGACACAGGGGTCAGCTATACTCTCCTACATGAACATCTCTGGGTTGAACTGAATAGTTCAAATGAAAACCTAAGACCATGGACCCATGGTCCTTTGTATTTAGCCAATGGGGAAGCAGAGTCACCAATGGGTTGGGTTGTTTTGGACATTGAGTTTCATGAAAAGGTCATTAACACCCCTGCAGCAGTGCTGCCAGCCAAAGCCCTTGCATATGGAATTGTCCTTGGCCTTGACTTCATTTCCCACAGCCAACTACAAATAAATGTAGCAGATCAGGTATATGGATTCAAACTTATACCTTCTGGTGTATATTCCTTCCAATCGGGCAATGCTTGCGTGTCTGGACGGAAAGGTCAAGAAACCAAGAAAGGCAAAGTAAGGTATGAACAGAAACATCAGCTTGGGCTCTTCAGCTCCACCCCCCTACCTATGTGTTCTTGGGAAGTGATTCAACTGAATGTGGAAGATTACGTTGATCAGGCAGTATCATCTGCTCAGCTGAATGAAGCTGAAAAGCAGCAACTGAAGAACATTCTTCAATCAGATCCTAGGTGTGTACACGTAAACGTGGTAGAACCAATGTACTACAGCATCACATATATTCCACAGCTATCAGTACCTTTAAAGAAAATCCCTATTGAATGTCTTCAGAGAAGCAGACCATTGTTAAGGAAAACCTCGAGGAAATGTTATCATCTGGTATTATCATGTTCTGGTTGGTCTTCTCTGGTAGAACTAGTTCTAAAAAAAAAAATGGCGGACATAGATTCCATGTGGATTACCAGAATCTTAACTCACTCACAAAACGTGATGCCTATCTACTCCCATCCATTGCAGAGATTCCAGAGTAACTTGCTGGGTCTGTAATTTTTTCTACCTTTGACTTAAACAGTGGATACTGGCAAGTAGCAATTTCTTCGGAGAGCTCAAAACTGCCTTTATCACCTCTTCAGGCCTCTGTCATTTTAATGTGATGCCTTTTGGACTTAAAAATGCCCCAGTTACATTCCAGAGGCTAATGGAGATGATCTTAGGAAGTCTACGCGGTCAGTGCTGTCTGGTTTACTTGTTTGATATTATCATCTATTGATCATCTGTGTCTCAACATTTCTTGGACCTTTAAAAGGTATTTGATGAACTGCATCGAGCAGGTGTCACTATCAATTTGACAGAATCAATGGACAGAAAAGAAAAAAAATTCTGGAAATCCTTTTAGACTCCTCAGATGATGACGATTTCCTTGACAACCAAGGGGACGTCAACCAAGGTTTGACATCCCAAGGTGGAGAGAGAGTGTAACAGCTAGCTGCACAGTGATGCAGAGGCGGAGTCTGTTCCATTCCGTGGTGTTTTAATTAATGGAAGAAAAAAAAGAGAGAGATGAAGAGAAGGGTGTGGTGTTCAGAAGCAATAAAAAGAACAGGTGACTAGGTGAGAGGAAGCGGAAGGTGGAAAAAAGCAGGACGTGTAAATGAGAGCCAGGTGGGAATGGCGGAACTGATGGTGTGCGTTTACTGTCTGTAAAGAACTCCGAGTGTCAAGCGGAATCTGACTGCAGGTTTCCCATGCTTTCGGATTCACGAACTCCCATATGCTTAAATCACTGCCATTGACGTGCTGCCTATAAAGTGAACAACTTTTTTTGTTTTGATTAAGAATTATTTTGGGGGTAAAGTTATTTTTTTTCTGCCTTTTGTGTTCAAATTTTCTTTTATGAGTAGATTCTTGTTTCCTTATGGGTTCATCTATTAATCTCACGTATGGGAACTTTTATGTTTTCCTTTTTTCAGTTTCTATGACTGAAACGATCTGTATTTTCTTACGTTTATTGCATAAATAACAATAATATTATTTAGTAAGAATTGAGTAGCCAACTGATTTTTTCTTCTGAGTGATATCCAAATTATAAGTTATAAGTAAGGGTTAATTGGAACTGTCTGGTGCCCAAACCCGATAAGGAAGGTACCACGCTACAACCATAAGCTAATGACTTTTTCTGATAATGCAGTAATGTAAAGAATTACATTTTGAATTTATGTAATTTTATTACAGTTACTGATGTCAATAAAATTACATTAATTTTGTGTCAAATTTACTGTTTTAAGTAAAACAATATTAATAAAACAATATTAAGTAAAATGCATTTTTCAAATAAATAGTGTTTTTCCACAAAGATTTTTTGTTAAGCCCTGAATAATTCCCTACTTTCAGCAGTTTGTCACAATGTAACTGACCATCTAAGTTCACTAAGTAAAAGAACACTGCCTGTAATTTTATATATCCAGTGAACAGAGGTGGGACAAATCAGACACGGTTTACAGGAAAATATGTGGAAACACATGTCTTATTGGCTGACCAATCTCAATTCTGAAATTGAAACTCACACAATCATTGTGAGGAAAAATGGATATATGTCAATTTTGTGTAAACCAGTAAATGGGTTGAAACTGAAACAGTAACATACTCTGATGCTGAGCAGGAAAACAAGGTGTATAAATGTCTATATGACTTCCTGTTTAAGTGAACATGACATGAGCAGAGTATAAGGAAATATAATGAGCTTTGCAACACATACAATGATAGCTTAGCTGTGCTACGCCTTGGCTAGCGACATCAAACTCTAGTTAGAAAAGTTATATATTTTATTGGTCTGGTAGTCCTATAAACAGTGAAAACACCCGAGGCAAGTTTTATGATAAATCCAACTTTTTCTGATCATGTCACACATTGCACACAAAAATTACTAAATGAACTATGAGTTTCACTTTGCAGTGTATTTTTGTGGGCTTGATAGGTTTCGAAAGTAACGTGGAAGTAAAGTAATTAGTAATCTGATTACTTTTTACATGCAGTAATCAGTAATATTATCAGATTACAATTTTAAAGTAATTATTAGTTATTTGTAATTAGAAATTAGTAATTTTTAATAACTTACTGTAACACTGTAAGTGACTAAAAGAAGTCTGAACACTGTAAGTCCATATTTGGATAAAAATTAATTGACACATACCAACTGTAAACCTGTACCATATATGGTCCTCAAGGTCCACTGTTCTGCATAGTTTACATCCAACCCTAATCAAACACACCGGAACAAGCTAACCAAGGTCTTCAGAATTACTAGAAAATTATAGGCAGGTAAGCTTGGAGGTAGGAGTTAAACCCTGTGAGAACCCTGTGATAGATCATGCTTAACTGTTACCAATATTAAATGTAGTAATATTTTAGATCTCATTGACAAGAATAAGCTATTGTATGTCAATCATCAGCATAATTACTGTAAAATACTGTTAATTTTTATTATTTGTTATGCTTATATTACATCTGTTCATTTCTTAAAATGCATGAATAAAGTAGGCATTTCCCCAGATTTCTACTAGCCCTATCTCTGTAACCAATGGAATCTAAAGATCAATATTTTTTACATTCTACAGTAGAATGTTATTATAGAGGATTTATTTCTGTTAAAATTTCAGGTTCACATCGGGTCCCCTACTAGAGATATTCAACCAGAAATTGGGAATTAAAAAAAAATTGCAGTCTCTCACTCCCATAAAAAAGAGAATTATCAAACGTGAAATGTTCTGGATGCACACTATACTTACCTAGGTATGCCCAAAAATTAACAGAGACTTGAATCCTTCCCATTATAAATTTACTCTAAAAGTGGAACTGTGAGCATTCTTGAGCATACATTTGGACTTATGTAGGCCTACATTAGTACATGTACTATGTAATGCGCTCTAGTGACCAGTTGATCTCCCAAGGAGCTAGAACCATCCCGAGCCGAGATATTGAGGGTTCTATAAACAGTTGTTAACCAAAAATTTTCTGTGTGCCATGACACAAAGATGGCAGTAAAATAAAATACAACAAAATAAAATACTGGTGGTTTTGCAATGCCAATACGAAGAGGTAATCACTAAAAAAAATAGAGAACTGAAAAAGCAATCAATTGTACAATTATTGTATTACCACTTGAGATGGACCAATTTCCTTTCCATGAAGGAAGCTGATCTTAACTTTAGCCCAGTTACTATGGCAACATATTCTTTTGGACAAGGTCATTCAGGCTAACGGTGAATATGATGAGCGATGATGCCTTCTTGAATTATTTGGTATTTTAATTAGACTAATGTTTGATGACATATTCTGTTGGCTATTTTCTGCCAGGTAGCCTTCTATTATGTTATTAATACTCGGGATAATTCCTGATTCCAGGTGGAAACTCCTTGTTGATGAGAGGTCAGCGGAGAATGGGTAGAGTGGTTTGAGCTGACAGGAGGGCTATAAAAACTAGAAGATAACAGAAGACTGCATTGGGTATGGATACTGAGGCTACAGTGAGCCTCAAAACTATAAAACTTGTAAATGCATTTAATGTAATTGATTGATACAAGTAAATACATTTAATGTAACTGATGGAAGCACACAGACTGTTTAAAGTGTATAAATTATCACTGCAATGTTTGCCACATAATTTTTTATAAAAAGCATTATTGTGCCAAATATTTAGCAGTAAGCAAATGTATGGCTGGGAGCACTTACAGTTTGGATAATCATAATACTTAGATGTTTTGATGATAAAAGTATTCAACACCTAACCATCTCATAAAAAAAAAAAAAAAAAAAAAAAAAATGCACTTGCACCTCTACTCTGCGCACGTTGCTTCTTCTAGTACTCAATTAATAGATCTTGTATAGTAGCACTACTTGTATTGTTCCCTGCTTGATATCACTTTGCTTGTATCTCTCATTTGTAAGTCGCTTTGGATAAAAGCGTCTGCTAAGTGAATAAATGTAAATGTATTTCTGTGCCATTCACTGTGTTCTAATGCCATTTCTTATTGGAATGCCTCATAAAGCAGCTATTATTCAAAGCAAGCCTCTGGTGAAGTAAATTGCTTTTGAAGTGCCTGGGAATTGTCTTTTTTCCAGAGAAAATAACAGCAGTGTATTACAGTGGTATGAAGAGTTCAAAGTAAGCTTTCTTTTTTCCAGATCTCTTATTAAGGAGGAGTTGCTAAATTAATTAGACTCAGACATACACGCTACACACGCAACAATTCAAGCACTATGTCAGAATGAGAACAAATTCTATTTCTTCCTCACACTCTCTCACTCACACACACACACACACACACACACACACACACACACACACACACACACACACACACAGAGAGAGCTTCCAGTGAACGATCTTCACCCAAATGATAATCACATGCACTTTAGCACTCATGCAGAAACAGGCATAATTACACAGTGTATGCTCAATTCATTATGAAGCTGTGCAGCTTATATTATACCGCCTGTTACGGGATGGAGGTAAATCAAGAAACGCCTGTGTTGTTGGGAAAAGCTACTCTCTTTTCTCCATGCACTAAAGTAAACTTTAAATAAAATTCTATTCCACTACATGCACATGCTGTCTGGTTGTGTGAAGAGTGGGTGTAATGTTTACCAAGCACACGGACGTATGTCAGAGGTTCAGACTGTCTGCTTTTGAAGTAAACAGAAACTTTTGTTTGTTTGCTGAGATGAGTCATTACTTGTCAGTTGAAGGATGTAACTCTGTTGGTGACTTGCTAATTAAGGCTCTGGGTTGCTGATCAGAAGGTCAGGGGTTTGAGCCCCAGCTCTGCCAAGCTTTCACTATTGTACCCTTGAACAAAGCCCTGTGCACTGACCCCAGCTTCCTAACCTGCTGGGGTATGTGAAGAAAAATTATTTCACTGTGTATTTGTGATCAATGAAGTATCATTATGTTTATAGTTGCCATGGAATGCAATTGAAGGAATGGGATGTTAGAAAATTGCATGTGATTCCTTTTAATATGGGATTGAGGTTGCAGTAGATAGAAAGCAAAAGGAAAGAAAAAGTGGTGAAAAGAGAGAGTTGGAGAACATGCTACAGAGGGGAAATCATACTTGGACATTAAATCGTATGAAAATGTTTAAATCATATTTTTATGCAAATTACAAAACCTTGTATTTGTTATAGTAACATCTAATGTGCTCTTTGAATGCTGGATTTACACTGATTTGTTTCACTCTTTGTCCGAAGTTTCATTTTAAAACAATTACCAAAGATTCAATATAACAAAGACGGTGAGTAGTTTCTGATGGCTTAACATAATGGAGGAAATCTTGATATCCATCCTCTACCGCTTACTCCTTTATTGGGGTCAATGGGAACCTAGAGCCTATCCCAGGAGGCATTGGGCACAAGGCGGGGTACACCCTGGACAGGGTGCCAGTCAATCAGGGCACAATCACATACACACTCACACACCCATTCATACACTACAGACACTTTAGACACGCCAATCAACCTACCATGCATGTCTTTGGACTGGGGGAGGAAACTGGAGTACCTGGAGGAAACCCCGACACAGGGAGAACATGCAAACTCTGCACACACATGGCCCCAGTGGGACTCAAGCCCTGGACCCTGGAGGTGTGAGGCGGATGTGCTAAACATTAAGCCACCGTGCGCCCCAAATATTGTTATTACTTTGTTAAATATAAAATTCATTATATTTCACAAACTGTGACAGTACATTAAATATACATGTGTCTTATTGATTCTTCATTTACGTTTAAAAATACACAAACACCAGCATTTTTCTCATTAGTTCGTGTTAAATTCATAACAACCTAATGTAAATATTCATCCTTACATCCACCTAAAAGTCTCAAATATGCTCCAGGAATTCATTTCAGGGGAGGTGACGCAGTGTGCTGAATACAATCACTGTCATGTGTCACATTAAATTGAAAAGTTTGACAGTGTATACAAGACAGTACTAGAAGTGCTGTTTGTATTCAGAACTTGAAATTGTATACAGGTAACTGCATGTCTGTAAATGTGTTGTATCCAGTCATGTCTGTAAATGTGTTGTCAGTCTTTATCGATGTTCATTTATTTGTGTGTGAAAAATCAAGACCAAGGTGTCATGGGAGATTCTGTCCTTATGTCCTCTTTATCAGTTCCCATACACATCAACTATCTTCATCCCAATGTAGTTTCTGGTTCTTTAAGACACACTGCTTATTTAGAAACAGTATAATCTACTTTACCATATGACTTTTTTTTCTGAAATGAACAGAAAAAGTCACTGATTTTTAATTTCTCTTTTGTTTATAGTATGTGGCAGATCTCTAGTGAAACTAGCTGGCTCATAGCTTTCAAACAGAAACAGGAAAAATGCATGATTTTGATTGGTTAGTACTGCTTCTCACAATAATATCTGCTAGCCAATAAAATGTGATTAAACAAACTAAGAGACTCATTCATTTGATGTCTGGGGTGGTTAAATATAGAGGAATCATAATGATGACTTTGTTGATCTTTTATGAACATGATTATATTTCAATCACTACCAAAACAGAGTTATCTGACTCATCTACTTTCTATGTGTGTTATGTTAACCACCACAAATAATAAAGTAGAGCTGTCATGACAGCCTGCACACAGCATGCCACTGCCTTCATCATAACTGGAAACAGTTTTGATTCCAAGACTTGTCTTAAATTTTCAGACCTAGGGGCTACGGTTACTGCCAAATGAGTTCAAAGTCTTCCTGCTATCATGACCAAAACAGCTGTTTTGTGAAATGACCTCATATCTATGTAGTTGGGATAAGTTCAGTCAGTGATGAAGCACTCAGACCCTGAGTAATCTTGATGGCTCTTCTTTCAGCTGTAAGATCAAGATTACAACAAGTTTGGAAAAGTTATTGCCCAGAAATTATTTATGTATCCAGTGTGCCAGCTCACAACCACAGACATGATGTCAGCTTTAAAGGCTTTAAATGTACTTGGTGTCAGGTAGAATATAGAGGCTGGCTTGCTAGAATTCATTAGAAATTCATAAATTTGCCAAACAATATTTACAAATCATGTTATTTTGCTATTATTACTCTCCATTAACTTTTTATGAGTTAACTCAATGACACAAATACAGTGGTGTGAAAAAGTGCTTGCCCCTTTCTCATTTCCTGTTCCTTTGCATGTTTGTCACACTTAAGTCTTTCAGAACATCAAACCAATTTAAACAATAGTCGAGGACAACACAAGTAAACACAAAATGCAATTTCTAAATGAAGGTGTTTATTATTAAAGGTGAAAAAAAATCCAAACCATCATGGCCCTGTGTGAAA
>JAFFST010052141.1:40046-65046 GCA_022414735.1 Noturus placidus
TACCATTGGTGTGTGAGTGTGTCTCATTTGTAAGTCGCTTTGGATAAAAGCGTCTGCTAAATGAATAAATGTAAAATGTAAATGTAACACATGCATAATGGTTGCATAATGCTCACCTGTATAACGCTGTTACTATGGAGAAACTGTGTTTTCCGTGCATACTCTGTGGATACTGGATGTCACTGCTATGTTACAGCCATGCTGACTTGATTTAGCATATTTGCACTGTGTTTACTGCATGAGTGCACCACATTTGTGACTTATAAAAGTTTTAGTTGTATTATTATTGCTGTAAATCCACATTCTATAACATTATCTGTAATAAAATCAATAAAAAAACTAAACAAATCTGGAGGCTCAGGTACAAAAGTCATCTCGATGGTCTCCATGGACACAGCTTTGTAGGAGGACAGTTATTATCGCAATTCATTTTAACCTCCCTAAACCCTACGCATTTAAAGGTTGCTTTTTAAGCTATGTTTACGGGCTCCTTCTTAAAACATTAAAGCAAACTGAGAAATGAGAGAACTTGTTGGCTTCCTTACATTGACCACTGTGAAAAAGCAACAGATTTTCATCTGCCCTTTTCTTTTTTTTCTCTTGGAAGTACACAAGATGGAGCTATGATTATGAATTCAGCGATAAAGCCTGCATGAAGCCTGCTCAGTTTTATGCAAATTAATTAGTGAAGATACACATGATTACGTCTCATACTTTTTAATTATATGCTTAAAGTAATTTGATGCTCCCGGTATCTATTTCCCATCTTTCTCCCCCACATTTTATTTGAACTTAATACTTAGTAAAATTGTGGTGCAGGTTAGAAAATGGTGGTAGAGAAAATTTTAAACACATTAAAGCCCTTGACTTGTATTCAGCACAGATAAAGAACAATAATTTCTGAAAATATTAATCGAAATGTTTTTCCTCTTGAAGAAGGAACGTGCATAATTGGATAGGTCATGGTCAATATTTAAATTTTCAACCTTATCTCACAGTAAAAAAACAACAACAACAACAAAAAAAAAACCTTTGCATGCAGCTTATCTGCAGGTTGAATATCAACGTTCTGCGAAGAGCATAGAAACGTAATTGAGTTTTTACTCTGATGCTCTGTATGTCACATTCTGCTCCAACATATTCTAACCAAGCCCACCTCTACCACTACATTATTTGAATAAGATTGATGTATAATAAATCATTTAATATTGATATAAACACACACGAAACGTCTCGGCTTCTCTGCAGGCTTGCAAGTCATATAGTAACACGGTAAGGGAACGGGGATATTTCCAAAAAGTCTGTGTATTCTCAATAGCCTAAAGAATTTACAGCCAAAAAGACTGCATTTTGAAAATACCTGCCTTACCTAATCTCATTATCATGTGACTTGCGAGCCTAATTGTTTTTGCAGAGCAGAGGAGACGGTTCATGAGCTTGGTAATTCTAATCATACATTGATCAGCCATAACAATAAAACCACGGACAGGTGACGTGAATAAGATTGATTATCTCATTACAATGGCACCTGTGAAGGAGTGGGATATATCAGGCAGCAAGTGAACAGTCAGCTTCTCGAAGTTGACGTGTTGGAAGCAGGAAAAATGGCAAGCGTAAGGATCTGAGTGTTTTTGATGGTTTTTGACTATCAATTTGTGATGGCTAGACGACTGGGTCAGAGCATCTCCAAAACAGCAGGTGTTGTGGGGTGTTCCCATTATGCAGTGGTTAGTACCTACCAAAAGTGTGACAAGGAAGGACAACCAGTGAATCAGTGACTGGGTCATGGCTCAAGGCTCATTGATGAGAGTGGGGAGTGAAGGTTATCTCGTCTGGTCTGATCCCACAGAAGAGCTACTGTAGCATAAATTGCTGAAACAGTGAATGCTGGCCATGATAGAAAGGTGTACACCCCTTCATGGCAACGATATTCCCTAATAGTTTAGCAGGATAATGCACCCCGCCACAATGCAGAAATTGTTCAGGAATGATTTGAGGATCATTACAAAGAGTTCAAGGTGTTGACTTGGCTTCCAAATTCCCCAGATCTCAATCCGATCGAGCATCTGTGGGATTTGCTAGACACACCAGTCCGATCCATAGAGGCCCCACCTCACAATTTACAAGAATTAAAGGATCTGCTGCTAACGTCTTGGTGCCAGATACCACGACTAACCTTCAGAGGTCTTGTGGAGTCCATGCCTTGATGGGACGGAGCTGTTTTGGTGGTAAAATAATTTATTATATATCGATTTTTATTTATATGTCATAGTGCTCGACATTAGCTGGGTTAAAATATGTCGGTGCAGAATGTTGACAAAGATCATTTGAGCGAAAGTTTGATTCAACACATGCTCGTGCCAGAATGTTGACATTCAATGTACAGATTGTACAGTGCTGCAGATAAGTTGCATGAGTGTTTTTAGTTCTTGTTCTTTTTTTTACCTATTTGTCAAATAATTTAGTAAAGCAACATACAGTGGGGGAAAAAAGTATTTGATCCCCTGCTGATTTTGTACGTTTGCCCACTGACAAAGAAATGATCAGTCTATAATTTTAATGGTAGGTTTATGTGAACAGTGAGAGACAGAATAACAAAAAATATATATATATATCCAGAAAAACACATGTCAAAAATGTTATAAATTGATTTGCATTTTAATGAGGGGAAATAAGTATTTGACCCCTCTGCAAAACATGACTTAGTACTTGGTAATGAGTTAGTAATTACTTTTCATTTTCAATGCCCTGGCTGAGGGAAGGAGGATCTCACCCAAGATTTGACGGTACATCGTCCATCGTCCCTTTGATGCGGTGAAGTTGTCCTGTCCCCTTAGCAGAAAAACACCCCCAAAGCATAATGTTTCCACCTCCATGTTTGATGATGGGGATGGTGTTCTTGGGGTCATAGGCAGCATTCCTCCTCCTCCAAACACGGCGAGTTGAGTTGATGCCAAAGAGCTCCATTTTGGTCTCATCTGACCACCAGAGGACAACTGGGTGAAAGTGTTGTGATCAAATACTTTTTTCCCTCACTGTAAATGGAAACCATAAAAAAAGATCACATAGTAATAACATAGTATCCCATTCAGGGTATATTCCTGCCTCATGCATCTACTACAACCCTGACCAGGATGAAGCGCTTACCAGAGGACGAATAAATGATAATTTGCAGAGTAGTTGCAACATTCTGACTTTTCTTATTGGATCCCAAATATCTGGACATATAGTGTATGTCAACACTAGCAGCTGCTACGTGCTCCCAGCAGACAAACCTGGATATCAGTCATTTGTCTTTGTCTAAACAATAACACAGTTTTCCAGTATCCACAGTATTTCTCTCTGAAATACTGGCAAGAATTTCTTAGCACTTTTCAACGGCTACTTTGCGGTCGCAGAAGACGTACTCGCTCAATCACACACTGATTTTTATTCGTGATGGTGAAGTGCTAAGTTCATATTTAGTTTTTCGCATTTGTAGGAAATAATCAGGCAGATGCTTTTATCCAAAGCAACTTAGACGGGGCGCAGAAGCCTTTCTAAGTGTCGAAACATTAAGGACAAGAGTACTAGAGGACAACATTTCCACCAACTGATTAGAAACAAGTGTGAGATAGTTGATGAGTAATATTTAGTAAAGAGCACCAAGTAATGCACACAGCAAGAGGCCATTATAGAGTTTCTAAACGGTTCGACAGTGAAACTTTCGGTTTGACTCCAGTCTTTTCTACTCTTGCTAATATCTTATAAATAAGATTTATGTTACAGAGCTGTTAAATTCTCAAATCAAAAGGTGTGTATTGATTTTCCATAACAGCCGCTCTGACAGCAGTTCTGGCTGTACCACAAATGTGCTCGTTCTAAAACGTTATTGTTTCTGTTGCAACAATTCAGTCACAGGGATTTGTTAGGCCATGTAATCTAAGCTCAACAATGCACGGATTAAGAAAACCTGTTTTTAATTTAACAAAGAAAAACAAATTGTTCTTCTCGGTGATGTTTTCTTTATGGAGACATTTATTTAACCTCTATGGAAGAAGTTTGTAACGTTTTCTGCCATTGGAAGGTCCTCAGGACAGAGGAATTTACGCGTTCTGGTTTTTTTCGGTAACATAAGACGGTGCGTCGTTGTTGGTTTTTGTTTTATTAACTACACGAGAGAGAAGAAAATAGAGGCTGGGTAGGAAAAGACTGTTTATAGCTGCTATGACGTAAATGGTAAATGGCGCACTTATATAGCGCTTCTATCCAAAGCGCAAAACGCCATTTTTTTTGTCTCATTCACCCATTCACACACACACTCACACACCAAAGGTAGCAGAGCTGCCATGCAAGGCGCTAACTTGCCATCGGGAGCAACTTAGGGTTCAGTGTCTTGCCCAAGGACACTTCGGCGTGTGGAGTCACGTGGGCCGAGAATCGAACCGCCAACCCTACGGTTAGTGGACAACCCGCTCAACCACCTAAGCCACAGCCGCCCCAATACCGCTCAACCACCTGAGCCAGAGCCGCCCCCAGTTGAGAACAGGAACTAACTTGCTTAAAAAGTGCAATGTGTCATCCATCCATCCATGTTCCATACCGGGGGAGCCTGGAGACTATCCTGGGCACAATGGCCAGAGTGCCAACCCATTGCGGAGCACAAGCTCACACATCCACACGCTACATACAATTTGGAAACATCAATCAGCCTACATTGCATGTTTTTGGACTGGAGGAGGAAACCGGAATACCCGGATGAAACCCCCAAAGCACAGGGAGAACATGCAAACTCCGCACACATAGGGTGGAGGTGGGATTCGAACCCCCAGCAAACTTAGTGATAACCACTAAGCCACCGTGCCCTCGCAATGTGTCAGTCATGAATAAATTAACATTTATAAGTGTTGGTGAATGAATACCCTGTGGTCTAAGAGGACTAAAACACTTGCTGTTATTCAGGGAGGAAATGGTATGGATTATGTTCCTATAACAACTTGTCATGATTTATTCCTTACATATCAATAGCTCTGCTGTAATTCCAGGCTTATCTAATCAGTGCTGCACTTCACTACTTCCTTGTTTATAGCCTACACTTTTAATGCTTGTGCACACAAGCACATTATTAGAGGCAAGTAGGAGCATTTAGATAAGATTACTTTTTCGTTAATGCAGCTGGACTGTGTTTAAATTTTTCGTTCTTGATTACAGAGCCCAGAAAGCATCTACTTTACATAAAGACAGGTTCAGCTGGCTTACACCGCATAACATGATCGCAGAAAGCTCAAAGGTGTTCGCTCTCTACAAGTAATTCCCTACGGAGCCGCTCGTATGGGGGCGAGCAGCAGATTCCAAGTTAAATGTCAGTGATGACAAGCAGGCAATGGTCAGCTTTAATAATTCACAGTCTTATGTGCTAAGAGATGCACGAATATAAATACAAAGGATGCTCTTGACACCGTTCAGTTAGTGCAGTTTTGTTATGTTTATTCTGGAACAGTTTGATGCTGCATTCAAAGCTAATGTTTGGTCGAAACAGCGTAGCCAGTCGCTCGGGCACAACCTACAGTGCATGAATATGGTTTACGAGCAACACGGCGAACACCATGAGCTACGAAAGCCATAGACCGACGGTGCTATCGCAAATGATTTTCCGCACAAAATAGCTAACAGCAGGTTTCTGACATGCATATCAGATTATCATAATGATCACCCTATGCAGCATCCATTTAAAGTCAGAAATTCATCATGATATCCAGAAGCACATTTATTGGGCATTGCTTTTTCTCATACCCTCATATCATCGTCCGATTCGTACACAATGTATACGCCACAATACAAAGAAAATCATGTCAAAATCTGTAGTCAAAGCAGCTTTATTAACATTACTTACATCATACATCCACTCTTACACTTCGATTCCTGCAAATTTTTTTTTTTTTTTTTACACATGGTGCAGAAAAGCAACTCAGAATAAAACATCAAACTTTACAGCGGATGGGCTACAACAGCAAAAGACCACATGTTGCACTGCTGTCAGCTAAGAAAGAGACTACAGCGGGCACAGGCTCGTCGCAACCGGTCAGTTAAAGAAATGAAAAACATTACCTGGTCCTTTTCCAAACCTCAACAGCCCGGTTTCAATGACCCTGTGCTCATGTGGTCCCCGTCAACTCAAAACAGGCTGGCCTTTTTTACTTTGAGCTCTACATCAAGCCGTTATCGCCCACAAGGCTGCAGCTCACTGGATGTTTTTTTGTTTTTTGCACTATTCTATGTAAACTCTACAGAGATCTCAGGAGATCAGCAGCATCTGAACTGTTCAAACCAGCCTATCTGGCACTTATAACAGTACTATGGTCAAAGTTACTGAGATCACTTAACCCCCCCCCCCCCCCCCCCCCGCTGGATAATTGTGTAGGTGTACAGGTGTTCCTATTAAAGTGACCAGTGATATATGTATATACCACTTTTTCCACAGATGAACTGTTTGAATTTCAAAACGTAACATAGCAACTGTAATCATGCTAATTGTTTTTAGTTGCCTGATTCTCAATTAATTATTTAATTCTTTCTTTCTTTCTTTCCCTGTCTCAGGTCTCAAAGAAGGAGGAGCTTCGCAGCAGATTGGCCGCGCTCCTGCTGCATCTCTCTGGCCTGCAGCAAACCCACGGTATTGTGGGTGAAGAGGAGGATAACATGAAAAGACAAGTGTAAGTGTGAGAGAGATTGAAGAGTGTGTGTTTGAGTGTGTGTGTGTTTGCGTGTTTGCACCTGTTGCCCACAGCTATTCCTCCTCTTTCTGTCTTACTGGCGCTCCACAGTTATTCCCACTTTTTTTGTAGAAAGTTATGTAGAGGATGTTCATACATGCACACACACATTACACACACTCCAGCAATGGAGTATAAATGTAATGTCCAACTTCCTTGTATGAATATAATGTCCTGTGATAGTCTGGCTTCCCATCTAGCATGTATTCCTGCCTCATGCCCCGGTTCTTGATCCACCGTGACCCTGACTAGGATAAAGCAGTTACTGAAGATGAACGAGTGAGCGTTCTGCGTTGTTTCATTCTGTTGTTTGCTGTTGTTGGCCATAGAGAGACTGGAACAGAGCATCACACAGATCACACTCCAGCTGTGAAGCTAGCGCGTGAAGACCACCGAAAAAAGCAGGATCAGGCGAAAAGTGGAGCGGAGGAGGAGATAAAAGAGAGAGAGGGTGGAGGACAAAGCCAGAGGCTCCCAGACCCAGGTCAAACACACACTCCTCCATTCATTCATGCGCAGACATCCGAAAGCTCCACATCTCACCCTAGTGTATCTATTTCTGATTCTGGCATGTGCTAACACAAATATAGGATAAAATTTCCTTGTATTCTAGACTGGAAAAACGAGGCATCTTTAAGTATCCATTAAATTTCCATTCCAGACACAGAATTCTCATCTCTTAAAGCATTGTGGGAAAAGGCCAAGTTTCGCCTCAGGACTCTAAAAGGTCACAGTGACATCATCACTTGCGCAGCTACCGTAGACAATCTTGTGATTTCTGGCAGGTACTGGAAGGGTTTGTTTGTTTTGTGTCTTTTTTATGAGTAAATATATAGGATTTGTGATCTATAGACCATGAAATCACAGCTTCTTGCTATACTCTTCCACAAGTCGTGATACCACAGTGAAGGTGTGGCACGTTCCCACGGCAACGGAGCAGCGCAATCTCGGAGGTCATAGTGGTGGCGTCACTTGTGTTAATACACCACCTGCAGAGTACTGCAGGAAATTAGGTAAACACACAGACATACATACACACACACAAATATATTTGACAACTTCTCACATGTCCATTCATTTCCCTGACATTTTACCCACCTCTTCTGTCCTGTCTGAATTTTCTCCTTTGCATGTGCATCTATATTTTCTTCACTTTGCTCGTATAATCATGCTCTTTGGCAAACTGCCCTTTCTCTCTCTCTCTCTCTCTCTCTCTCTCTCTCTCTCACTCGCTCTCTCTCTCTCTCTCTCTAGCATCTGCTCTGCATCTGTCTGAGACAGAAAGGTTCATCCTAAGTGGCTCCACTGACTGCTGTGTACGAATATGGACTCTGAGTTCTGGTGAGTCACACGCAACGTTTTTAATCCCGTTTGTCGATTAATCCGGACGTCAGTCTCTCCATGAACCATACCTTCCATGCACACGACAGTTGCCTAGTTACACACTACAATAGATCATTTTTTTTTAATTGCTGCATTGTTTTGATGTCATGAAGATATTATTATGATATGGAACATTTTACGCAAACATCTGCGTATTAGGGCTGTGCCTTCTGCCTATTTATTTTCATTCAGATATCTGTTAGAGTTAATGAATATGGATATTCGACTAACCGCTAGGAGAGGGATGGAAAGGCATATTTAATATGGCATAATCGATGATCATTTTCCACTGCAATGAAGCGTTCCTCCTGTGGCTGACGGCACATGTGTTTATACAGTATGTTTGATAGACGCAATATAGAGAAATAATGAGCAGATCTTGAAAATGGACAATTTTCTTCATTTATTTATTTATTTTTCAAGCTTTACTGAATATCACCTTAATATTTTTAGCCTGTAGCTCTAACGTAGCAAGTGCACAGGCATCGGTTAAAATTCAAACTACATGACAGTTCAAACTGCCACAGAGCTTCCACGGGTACAGACAGGATGCCTAAAAACCTCATTAGAACAATTCATAGTGGCAATGAACATGTTCAT
Organism: Noturus placidus; assembly: GCA_022414735.1. Classification (NCBI taxonomy): domain Eukaryota; kingdom Metazoa; phylum Chordata; class Actinopteri; order Siluriformes; family Ictaluridae; genus Noturus; species Noturus placidus. The sequence goes on from JAFFST010052141.1 coordinate 48,782, forward strand.
AATAAAATGTCACGACAGATATTTCCGTGTTATATTCAGTACACCAGTGAAATATCTTCCATTATATTTACGAAGCTAGTGAAAACACAGAAATGAATTAAAATTGAACACAGAAATGTAAAATGAGTTTGTCACATCTGGTGTAAAATAACCTTATCCTTCAACCCAAGGTACCCGATTTTCTGTCTAATGCCATTGAAGACATTTAATAGAGTAGTACTGGATGCTATTGGATATTGATTATCACGCTTCATATCTAGCAGCATATGAAATAGTGCGTAGTCCCAATGCACCTCTTACTTACACACCACAACTGTTCTGCTTTTTGTATCAGAATACCGACAGGCGCAGCTTTCTTTTTCTCACTGACTTCACTTCAATCTATGTCTTAATGAATATCCGAGTAGTAATTTTAGTCCTGGAATACTGGCGCCTCACATGGCTAAAACAGTTCAATTGAATATGCCTGAACATCCCAAATGCCTATATAGTAAATAATGAACGGATGTAAACAATTACAGTTAACATTGAATACTGTATACACCACTCATGAAGATATATTTATATCTCAGTATATTCTTGATGCTTGGCATAAAATGACATATGCGTCATAACCTGCTGTGTGTCTGTCTCCTTGCCAGGCCAGTGCGTGAAATCAATCTACACTTTTAATGCCGTCACAAGCCTTTGCTTCATAGCAGAGTGGGAGGGGTACATTGTGACAGGCTCAGGTGAGGGTGCTGTACATGTGAGAGTGTGTAGAATTGTGACGTGTGAGAGTGTGTGCATGCATATAGCTATAAGCAACGAATATCTATGTGTATAGATGGGAATCAGTATATAGATTGGTGATGTGTGTAAAGGGGAACATAGAGTGCTGTGAAAAAGTATTTGCTGATATGGTTGCAGTTATTGCTGCTAAAGGTGGCACAACCTTATTTTAAGTTTAAGGGGGGCAATTAGTTTTTCATATGGGGGATAGGTGTTGGATAACGTTTTTGCTTCAATAAAAAATAAATAAATAAAGCCTGTACTGTGTGTTTACCCAGGTTGCCTATGTTGTATTTCATTTGACAATCTACAACTATTTAGTATGAGATATACACAAAAGCCGAAGAAATCACAGTACTGTAGTTGTGTATAGCTTTGTGTACGCTTGGTCAGTGTCTGCGTATCAATCAGCAGTGGGTCTTTGACTGTGTGACAGATGCTGGGAAACTGCAGGTGTGGGACTGGCTCTCTCAGGAGAACTGTCAATCAGTCAACGCGCACCTGGATGCTGTCACGACACTACAGGTGGGTGGGTGCCATGGCAACAGCGCCTTGTCTAACACAACGCCTCTGTGTTCAAGTGGCATCAACCCAGCGCATTTTATCACATTCTTTCACATTTTATCGCATTTTAATATTCAGCTTTCACGCTTCAATACCAAAGCCAAACTTGAAGACTGCTCTTCTGAGAAAGTCAATCCCTATCTCGCTTGATGTGTTTATTATTACTGTTATTACAGCTATTTGTCTGTTATACAGCAGAAAGTGAAAGTCACTATCTGCTATATAATATGATGAATAATAATGCTATCATAATAATACTGAAAAGAGTACTACCCATGCAGTTATGCTACTTTTTAACTGGTAGTCCATAGCTGCATCAGTCCACTGGCCACCTGGACCACTGATAGCAAGGTAACAGCAGCAGTCACTCCCTCTATGCTCTATGCTGCTTCTGTTCTGTAAGCAAAATAAATACTTTAATGCATACTTGCTTAACACATAAAATCTTATTAAGTTCCTAATTTGCTATCTGTAATTTGAACACTTTCAGTGTAAGTGTTTACAATGTATTTGAATAAACTAGGTCTGAGTTGGCCTTGCTTCCGAAAATCAGCTCTTGACATTTCGGGGTTAGAAATGAAGTCAGTAATAAACTCTGCCCATTATGTTCACATGGCTGTGAAACTTCTGGATGAAATTTGAGAAAATCATCCAGGCTATTCAGAAAGAGCCACCAAGGGTCTATTTAATCAAACTCAGCCTAGCATGAGAGCATATGCTCCATTTATTATGTGAATTGTTACTTTTCATTTGTAATAAAACTAGTGAAAGTAGAAGCAGCAATAGTATTAATAGTAGCAGTAGTAACAGTATTGATAGTAGCAGTAGTAGTATTGGTAGTAGTAATAGTAGTAGTAGTATTAATAGTAGCAGTAGTAGTATTAATACTAGCAGTAGTAGTATTAGTAGTAGTATTAATAGTAATAGTAGCAGTAGTAGTAGTAGTAGTAGTATTAATAGTAATAGTATTAGTAGTAGTATGAATAGTATTAGTAGTAGTATTAATAGTAATACTAGCAGTAGTAGCAGTAGTAGTAGTAGTATTAATAGTAATAGTAGCAGTAGTAGTATTAGTAGTAGTATTAATAGTAATACTAGCAGTAGTAGTAGTAGTAGTATTAGTAGTAGTATTAATAGTAATAGTAGCAGTAGTAGTATTAGTAGTAGTATTAATAGTAATAGTAGCAGTATTAGTAGTAGTATTAATAGTAATAGTAGCAGTAGTAGTATTAGTAGTAGTATTAATAGTAATAGTAGCAGTAGTAGTATTAGTAGTAGTATTAATAGTAATAGTAGCAGTAGTAGTATTAGTAGTAGTATTAATAGTAATAGTACCAGTAGTAGTATTAGTGGTAGTATTAATAGTAGCAGCAGTAGTATTAGTAGTAGTATTAATAGTAATAGTAGCAGTAGTAGTAGTAGTGTTAATAGTAATAGTAGCAGTAGTAGTATTAGTAGTAGTATTAATAGTAATAGTAACAGTAGTAGTAGTAGTATTAATAGTAATAGTAGTAGTATTAGTAGTAGTATTAATAGTAATAGTAGTAGTATTAGTAGTAGTATTAATAGTAATAGTAGCAGTAGTAGTAGTAGTATTAATAGTAATAGTAGCAGTAGTAGTATTAGTAGTAGTATTAATAGTAATACTAGCAGTAGTAGTAGTAGTAGTATTAGTAGTAGTATTAATAGTAATAGTAGCAGTAGTAGTATTAGTAGTAGTATTTGGGTGGCGGTGGCTCAGTCGGTAGAGCGGGTTGTCCACTAATCCACTAATCGTGGGGTTGGCGGTTCGAATCCCGGCCCTGGTGATCCCATGCTGATGTGTCCTTGGGCAAGACACTGAACCCTAAGTTGCCCCCGATGGCAAGCTAGCACCTTGCATGCAGCTCTGCTACCATTGGTGTGTGAGTGTGTCTCATTTGTAAGTCGCTTGTAAATGTAAAAAAAAAATATGTAAAAATTATATTTCTGTAAAGCTGCTTTGAGACAATGTACCATTGTAAAAAGCGCTATACAAATTGATAAATTAAATTAAATTGCAGTAGTAGTAGTATTAATAGTAATAGTAGCAGTAGTAGTAGTAGTATTATTAATAGTAGCAGTAGTAGTAGTAGTATTAATAGTATTAGTAGTAGTAGTATTAGTAGTAGTAGTGGTATTAATAGTAATAGCAGCAGTTGTATTACTAGTAGTATTAATAGTAATAGTAGCAGTAGTAGTAGTAGTAGTAGTATTAATAGTAATAGTAGCAGTAGTAGTAGTAGTATTAATAGTAATAGTAGCAGTAGTAGTAGTATTAGTAGTAGTATCAATAGTAATAGTAGCAGTAGTAGTATTAGTAGTAGTATTAATAGTAATAGTAGCAGTAGTAGTATTAGTAGTAGTATTAATAGTAGCAGCAGTAGTAGTGTTAGTAGTAGTATTAATAGTAATAGTAGCAGTAGTAGTAGTAATAGTAATAGTAGCAGTAGTAGTAGTAGCAGAAGTAGTAGTAGTATTAGTAGTAGTGTTAATAGTAGCAGTAGTAGTATTAATAGTAATAGTAGCAGTAGTAGTAGTATTAGTAGTAGTATTAATAGTAGTAGTAGCAGAAGTAGTATTAGTAGTAGTGTTAATAGTAGCAGTAGTAGTATTAATAGTAATATTAGTAGTAATAATAGCAGAAGTAGTAGTAGCATTAGTAGTAGTATAAATAGTAGTAATAGTAGTAGTAGTATTAGTAGTAGTATTAATAGTGGTAATAGTAGTAGTATTAATAGTACTAGTAGCAGTAGTAGTATTAGTAGTATTAATAGTAGCAGTAGCAGAAGTAGTAGTAGTATTAATAGTAGCAGTAGTAATAGTAGTAGTATTAATAGTAGCAGCAGTAGTAGTAGCAATAGTAGTGGTATTAATAGTAATAGTAGCAGTAGCAGTATTAATAGTAGCAATAGTAGTGGTATTAATAGTAATAGTAGTAGTAGTATTAATAGTAGCAGCAGTAGTAGTAGCAATAGTAGTGGTATTAATAGTAGCAGTAGCAGTATTAATAGTAGCAATAGTAGTGGTATTAATAGTAATAGTAGAAGTAGTAGTAGTAGTATTAATAGTAGCAGTAATAGTATCAATAGTTATAGTAGCAGTAGTATTATTAGTAGTAGTAGTAGTAATGTTATTCTTGTACTAGTGATTTTTATGGAGCCTCTGGAACTATGATCCTCTCTGTGTCCACAGTCCCAGGGTCCTCTGTTGTTCAGCGGCTCGACCGATGGGAGCGTGTGTGTATGGGAGGTGTGTGATGGAGCAGTGGAGCCCCTAAACCAGCTGCAGCAGTGGGGCTCAGAGGTCACTGGTTGTAGCAGGGTTAATGAGGTCAATGGGAGGCTGAGACTGAGTGCCCGAGGCGACCACATCTTTCTGGCCAATGGGAGATCCAGTATCCGAGTGCTCAACTGGAGAACAGGTATGAGCTCCAGCACGAACATGTTATACACACTTTAAACATCCCCCACTTTTCCCCAAATACTACCTGTAAGCTAAGTCAGGTTTGTTATTCCAAGATTAGCTTTGCACTGTGGCTATGATATAAATGGAGCTAACACATAAGGGAAGCTTATAGCCTTCAGTTTAGCACTGTGCAATATGCATACCTACATCATCACACACTTGCATGTAATAACAATCTTGTTTATAAAATAGCAGTATAAGTAAAAAAAAAAAAAAAAAAAGCATTCAAGTTTGAATGGTATCATCATCTGAGTCATGTCTAATATACAATTATGCCTTCAAACCCTGTAAATTTGCTGCACCACCTACCTGATTCTGCTGAGATGAAAATCTGATTCTTTAAACTTGCTGGCACTACAGTTTTCAGCTCTGCGACATCCTTTTGTCTTTTTTTTCTTTCTTTTTTTCTAGATAAAAGCCTCTCATACAGTGTCACAAACCACATCAGCAATTCTGTCTAAGATTACTTAACACAGTTTCAGGAACATTTTAATAATTGAAACTGGTAGCTGTAAACTTCAGTTTTCTCTCAAAATAAAAAGGAAAATGGCATCAAGTGTAAAAATACTTTTCATGATTTCGAAATGAATACAGTTTGTAGCTAACCACTCCAGCTATACATGACTGTTAATGTAACTTCATTACTGCTAACGGGGTCATCCCGAAGTTCTCATGGTCCTGTGTTCCCCAGTTCAATATTCTGTTAACACACATTAAGTAATCAGGACTACATAAAACCATTCAAATCCATCTTTCATCCACACTTTTATGAAAAGTTATGAACATGGAAAATGAACTAGGCTGCACACACTAGACACTCAATTGTGCTGGTGTAAATATAGCTATTAGTCTACATTGTGGACTGTGGCTCAGTCAGTAGAGCGGGTTGTCCACCAATCGTAGGGTTGGCCGTACGATTCCCGGCCCGGCTGACACATGCCGAAGTGTCCTTGGGCAAGACACTGAACCCTAAGTTGCTCCCGATGGTAAGTTAGCGCCTTGCATGGCAGCTCTGCTACCATTGGTGTGTGTGAGTGTGTGAATGGGTGAATGAGACACAGTGTAAAGCGCTTTGGATAAAAGCACTATATAATTGCGCCATTTTACCATTTACCATTTGTATGAATGTGAGTGTGTATGTGATTGTGCCCTGCGATGGACTGGCACCCTGTCCAGGGTGTACCCCGCCTTGTGCCCGGTGCTGCCTGGGATAGGCTCCAGGTTCCCCCGTGACCCTGAAAAGGAGTAAGCGGTTGAAGATGGATGGATGGACATTCATAGAGTTCAACTCCATGCATGGACAAATAAATGCAAAAAAAAAAAATACACTAGTATATTTGGAGGCAAAAACAAACTAGATTAAATAAAATACTTACAAACACAATTCTGAAAAAGTTGGGACAGTTTGGAAAATGCAAAAAAAAAAAAAAAACAAGCAAAAAGAGTCATTTGAAAATTCAGTTCACCCTGTATTATATTGAAAACATAACATTTGATATCTTACTTTGTGAATTTAATTTATTTTTGAAATTATACACTGATTTAAAATCTGATGACTGCAACACATTCCAAAAAAAAGTGGGACAGTCACCTGTTCACTACTGTGTAACATCATTTCTTTTAATAACATTTATTAAGCGTTTGAAGACACCAGATGTTTAAATTTTAGCAAGCGGAATTTTCACCATTCATCCTTTATGCATTGCTTCAGCTGCGCTGCTATATGGGCCTTCGTTGTCTTATTTTGCACTTCATAATTCACCACACATTCTCAATCAGAGACAGGTCAGGACTGCAGGCAGGCCATGTTAGCTTTCTGCTTAGGCAACTATGCGCTTGTAATCCGGGCAGAATGTGGTTTGGCGTTGTCCTGCTCTGCATTGCAGTACATGTTGCTCTAAAATGTGTACATATCTTTGTGCATTAATGGTGCCCCCCAAGATGTGTGAGTTACCTATGTATGGGCACTGACCCCGCCCACCACCATGACAGACGCTGGCTTTTGGACCTGATGCTGATAACAGCTTGGATGGTTCTTTTCCTCTTTGGTGCAGAGAACACGATTGTTTTGTCCAAAAACTATTTGAAATCTCGACTCGTCGGACCACAAAACACGATTCCACTGTGCTACTGTCCATCTCGGATGAGGGCGAGCCCAGAGAAGTCGGCGGTGCTTCTGGACAGTGTTGATGTATGGCTTCTGCTTTGTATAGTAAAGCTTTAAGTTGCATTTGTGAATGCAGCGGTGAATGGTGTTGACTAACAAAGGTTTACCAAAGTATTCCCGAGCCCATGTCAGGACATGCATTACAGAATCATGACGGTTTTTAAGACAGTGACGTCGTCTGAGTGATCGGAAATCACACGCATTCAGAACTGGTTTTCAGCCTTACCTTTTACACACTGAGATTCCATGAATCTTTTAATTATATTGTGCATTGCGAGGTGCAAGGTGAAATGCCCAAAATCCTACTGGTTTCTCTTTGGTGAATGTTGTTCTCAAAGTGTTGGATTATGCGCTGACGCATCTGTTGACAGATTGGCGACCCTCGACCCATCATTGCTCTTGAAGGACTAGGCCTGTTTTGGAGGTTCCTTATATACTACGATTAGACGATTGCCTCGCCTGTTTCACATCACCTTCTTATTTCAATTAGTCCTAAATTGTCCCAACGTATTGCATGCAGCAATTTCAAAATAAACGTTTACCTCCCAAAAACTATGCAGTTGATTGAGTAAAACATCAAAGACCTTTTATTTGTTTATTTATTTATTTATTTTTAAACTTTTTTTTTTTTTTGTTTAAATACAAGTTAAAGTACATTTACAAATCACTCCTCTTTGTTTTTTTTTTTAGCATTGTCCATACTGTTCCAACTTTTTCAGAATTGGGGTTGTAAGTCATGATGTCATCAGAATTAGATTCAAAAACACACTAGACTGGTTTTCACCTAAGAAAGCTATGACCTTTTGTTTAGTTCCCTCAAGTCTAGGCCTGTTATATTGAAATCCATACAGCGGTGCTGGAGTCAGAAAACCCCTTTGACGAGTTCCCACAATAACCCATGTCATATTTAGCGAATACAGAGCTTTTCAGGTTCCCATTATGTGCTATATAGAGCTGGGGAACATAGGGCCCCTTTTCATGTGTTCATTGTGTGCCATATAAATCTGTGGAACTAATTAGCATGTTGGCTAGTTAAGAAACTAGCAAACTTGTACATTTTTCAAAGGATGTGTGCTAAACAAATTGTCAAGGTTAGCACGTCCGCCTCACACCTCCAGGGTCTGGGGTTCGAGTCCCGCCAGGGTCTGTGTGTGCGGGGTTTGCATGTTCTCCCTGTGCGTCGGGGGATTCCTCCGGGTAGTCGGGGGAGTCCAGGGTATACCCCGCCTAGTGCCCGATGCCTCCTGGGATAGGCTCCAGGTTCCCCGTGACCCTGAAAAGGAGTAAGTGGTAGAGGATAGATGGATGGATGGATGGATGGATGGAATTCTAAGGCTGTTTATTAGAGTCTCTATTAACCCATTAAACTCCATGCATTCTTTCCTATTCTATCTACACACATTTCCTGTTAGCGTTGCTGCAGCTGATTAACTGAATGAACGGGTTAAAAATCCACTGTTATGCTCTCCTTGTGCTGAAAGCGGTGACGTCAGCGATACACTCATCTTCTATAGCAGTATTAGATGATGGTTCATATTAAAGGTATCCGTTGTAGGGACAATATTTGTTTTATACCAAATAACTGGAGGATCCCTCAGTGGAGCTGCAGTAAGTATCCTGTTAAGCTTTCAGCTCACACACTTCCCATTAGCATCTCCGTCCATAAAAGGCCTCTTTTATCTGCTTGGCCGAATCCTGCTGTGTTCAATATTTTTGTCCTCCACAATAGACACACATTTGTTCACTGACCTAAGGCTATGTAATGGATTTATTAATGGAAGGCGTCATGGCAGGGGATGCTTGCTTTCAGCAATGCCACATCTGATGCACTAAAGTGCCAGCGGCTCAGAGAGCACAGGCAGAAGAAAAGCAAGAAGGAAGCTCTTCGCTCGAGGGCATCAGGATTTTACAACAACATCCAGAATGTTGTTGTAATCTCCACTCTCACTCTCTCTCTCTCACTCTCTCTCTTTCTCTCTGGGATCATGGAATATTTCTTCTGCAGAATGATATTGTCCCAAAATCCATAAACAGTTCTAACAGATAAATCAGAGCTGGTCGTAGGAATGCATGCAGTGTAATGTGATGATCTAATTGAGAATGCAAAGCGCGGTAATGATGGTAGTTCATCATTATCATTTCATATGCTGCAGGAGCACATGTGCTTTTGAAGTGATACATTAAAGACGGAGGAGAGAAAAAAAAACCCACAACCCCTTAGCAGAGCTAAGCAGCCATTTATTCTACAGAGACAAATGATGCCATTTTCAAAACAGTGTCTGCATTCTGTTCTTAAGTTAAGTTACATTTAGTATACAAGCAATCTGCAATCATATGCACGCGCAGTATTTTTAGACTGAAAATGGTTCGTTTGTCATCTCTCTTAGGCACAATGAGGAGACTGACCAATCACAGCAGCACTGCTGGCGTCACGGATTGTGTCTATCAAATACCAGGGGTTCTAGTTGGCTCATGCTTTGACCTCACCAGCGGAGAGAGTACTCTAAACTGTAAATGAGAATCCTCATGATATCTTTCTGAATGTTAATTTTAACAGTTTAACACCCATCATCTCTCTCTCTCTCTCACTCTCTCTCTCTCTCTCTCTCTCTCTCTCTCTCAGTATTTTCTCTCCCACAATGTAGGTACCTCGTCTCAATCTCCAGCTCAGATTTACCACGAATCCTTTGTTTTGCGGCGTGGCTTACACCTAGTGGGGGTCATCGCTGGGTTACAGGCGGCCGTGAGCTCACAGTTTGGGAACAGCTTCCAGGAAATGTCAAAAAGAGGTGTGGTGTTCAACTTCTGAACCTAACCCATGATCCTCTTCGGATTTCACGGCTGTGATCTGGAACACATTTGAACACATTCGACCCCGACGTTTAAAGCCTTTCACAGTTCCTCATACCCCAAGTCTATACTTTTATACTCTGCATATATTATTATTCTGACATGTTCCTGAGTGGTACAATTATGTGTGACATTTGTGACAGATTATTACGCCATATCTATCCTCAGCTAAATGTCAAGAAAGCACAATGGCCATGCTCTCATTTCATGTGTGGGAAGGACACTGTAGTCTCTGCTTCGTTGTGAAGTGCTTCTGTTCAGCCGTTTGAATTTTGGATTTGCAAATGCCAGGAGTTTTTTTGCTCGGTAAGCAAAATGTAATTGCTGTAGATTTGTCAACTGAATATTCATGATGCAAATATCTTGTTCTACCACATCCCAGAGGTGCTCTGTTGGATTCAGATCTAGTGAATAGCAAGGCCAGTGAAGTACATTATATTCATTGTCATGTTCATGGACTAGTTGTGCTTTGTGACATGGCCCATTATGATGCTGGATGCAGCCATTATAATATGAGTAAATTATTGCCATAAAGAGATGCACACGGTCAGCAACAGTAATTCACATGTCTCAATGTGCCATTCCAACAGTGCTCAAGTTGGTATTAAGGGTCCCAATGTGTGGCAATAAAACATTCCCCACACCATTACACTTCCTCCACCAGCCTGAACTTTCGACATGATACCAAATTGCAACCCTAACATCTGCATGTCCCATTTGAGATGTGTCTACTTTCTGTGAGCCTGTTCTCACTGTAGCCTCAGAATCCTGTTCTTGGCTGACAGGAGTGGAACCTGATGTAGCCTTCTATCGTTGTAGCCTTTCCACCTTAAGGTTTGACGTGTTAGGCATTTAACCACGTTAGGCATGGTGGCTTAGTGGTGGTTGCCTTTCACCTAAACAGTTGGGGGTTCGATTCCCACCTCTGCCCTGAGTGCACAGAGTTTGCATGTTCTCTCCGTACTTTGGTGGTTTCCTCCGGGTACTCTGGTTTCCTCCCCCAGTCCAAAAACATGCATTGTAGATTGATTGGCATCTCTAAATTGTCCATAGTGTGTGTGCGATTGTGCCCTGTGATGGGTTTGCACGCCTTGTGTGGGATAGGCTCCAGGCTCCCCCGTGACCCTGTGTATAAGTGGAACAGAAAAAGGATAGATTAGGCATTCTGAGTTGCTTTTCTGCTCAACACTGTTAGAAAGAGTAGTTATTTTAGTTCTCTGAGCAGAACTACCACTCACTGAGTATGCATATACTTACTCTAAGAATATTACCATAACTGTATTTGACATTTTATAAATGTGCTTGCTTTCAGAAACATGGTCGAGATATACACTGGAAATATATCTTGATTGAGATTATGTATACAGGATAGAGTATTTGTCACGATTTCCACTCGCGCAAAGCACTGGAGCTCGCAACGTGCTCTGAAACCCGAAGTGCGAACTTGAAGCACTAGCGCACACTTACGGCTTTTTCAATGACATTGACTTTGTTTACTTTTGACACGTGTGTTTTGTTATGGTATATGTCCCGTCTCTTCCTTTACTGTATGTGTCATCATTGTACTCAGCTGTTTTGCATATTTAAATCCCTCGTGTCTCATTGTTCGTCACAAAGTATTGTTACCACCGTACCAAGCCTTTGCATTTTGTTCCTCGTGTTTCGGTTCATGGTTTTTGATCTTGTTTTGATTCTCATTTCCTGCTTTGCCTTGTCTGTTTCGTGCTCGTTTGCCGATCGCCTGACCCTTTGCCTGTTTTGACCACACTAGTGTTTCACGATTTGTATTTGTCTGCCTGCCTCTATTTATTAAAGCTCTTATTTGCAATTACATCCATCTCAGTCTCCATTATGTGACAGAATACTTCGCCCCAACATGGATGCAGCAGGAAGACGGAGGAGACGATATGCTAGGGAAACTAAGCAAACCGTCCCAGCTTTGGATTCGAACGAATTTCCCCAGTGGACTGTCAAAGATCTCCCAGATCTGTACGATAACTTTTTTTGGCAACCCTGAATATTTTCTTGTTGACTGCCAGCCAAACAGTCCCCGAGTTCGATGAGAAACAATAGCAAGTTCATGTGGTCCTGGCTCTTCAGCCCTGCCCTCCTAGTGGTCAAGGGATCCAGGGAACTTGAGAATGTAACTCTGTTTGTGGGACTATTTGTAATGATGTTTGGGAGTCTAGGAACATCTTTTTTTTTGGGGGTGGATCGATTTCACCTACGAGGTGGTCTCACCTGCCGAGCTGACCTCCCAAGGCATGTTGCTGATTGAGGTCGAAGAGACGGCCTCTCAGGCCATGTTTCTGTCTGAGGGTCTGACATGGCCGACCAAGTACTGCTCAAGCCAGTGTCTGCTGACACAGCCAACTACCTTCCTGTTCCACCAAAGCTGACGCTCCAGCTTCCCACACCTGGGTGCTGCCTAGGGACCCCGATGAACCTTCCTGCTCATCGGCTCTTGTCATAATTCTCCCCATCGTGCATAGTGCTGGAACTCGCAGCGCGCTCTGAAACCTGAAGCACGAGCTTGAAGTGCGTGTCTGGGTTTTTCAGTGACATTGACTTTACTTTTGTTTACTTTTGACACTTTGTTATGTTTTGTTATGGTTTACGTCCTGTCTCCGCCCCTGTATTGTTATTGGTTGTTTCCCTTATGTGTCATCATTGTAGTCAGTTGTTTTGTGTTTCACTCTTGATTACGTTTAGTAATTAAACCCCTCGTGTCTCACTGTTCGTCACGAAGTATTGTGTGAGTGTTACCACTGTACCAAGCCTTTGTATTTGTGTTTTTGGTTCATGGTTTTGGACCTTGTTTCTCATTTCGTGTTTTGCCGTGCCTGTTTCATGCCCATTTGCCAATCACGTGACCCTTTGCCTGTTTTGACCACGCTTCACAATTTGGATTTGTCTGCCTGCCTCTCTTACGTGGCAGAATTTAGAGCTTTCCTTCTCACCTTCCCAGGTTCACAGCAATTCCCTGACCTATCAACTACTAACTTTGGGGATATAATTACGCAAAATCTGAGAGCCATTAATCATTTAATGTTGATAAATGATATATTATGATTGATATCTCTTACCGTATTGTGTTCCCACAATACGGTAAGAGATTTTTCAGTCTCTTAACTGGATTGTCAGTATGACCTTTTAATAAAGCATGCATTATGAAGTATTGACTGAAATATTGACTTGCAAAAAATATTCATGGCCAGTTTACACATGCTATCTGGGGATGCATTTGTAATCCCCATTCAGAGCACAGACAACTTAAATTCCTGTATTGATAATAATAACCCTGAACCTTGTGTTCATCGATTGCGTCATGATGTGGCAATAGCTGTCAGGACACAAACTCGTCGGTGTCATCTTGACATTCCTGTGAACAGCACAATCACTGGAGGTGATATTAACACATTAGTTGCAAGTGTGTCAGCCTTCACTCTTTAACGCTTTAAACTCTCAGATCTAGTCTAACATTCATTAGTCTAATAACTACATTCCCTTTCCTCATTAGTTTCACTCTAGTTACTGCATCATTTATTCTCATTCCTAAATAATATGCTTTATAATGAATAGCTGGGATTTAGAAAAGTCTGATTTTTAAGTGCTATGGGAGCTAATTCAAACATTTCCATAATCTCTGCTAATAAAGGGAAGCTTCAACTGGATTAACAGTAACTAATTGATGGTAATCAATTAATGGCTTTTGAACAATTGTGCTTTGTTATTTGATCTCCAGAGGTGACGTAAACGTGAGACGAGACAGCCGATTGGACAGTACACTCGCGGAATCTGACGGAGACTCACAGGAGGGGAGTGAGGGTGAGAAAAAGTGATAGAGAGGCTACAGCTTTATTACGGATTATGTTTTAACCTTTGTATGTATAGTTTATCACAATTAAGTGAATGGAATACCATGATGCAAGTGGTCATGACTTTTAACTTAAGGTATGCTAAAATATACTGAAAGCCATCTCTTTCATCAGACGATGACGAAGATGAAGATGATGAGTCCACGGCCACCGAGGGAGAAGAAGTGTCAGGATCATCGTGGCTACGCTGTGTCCTCCAGTGAGAGAGAGAGAGAGAGAGAGAAATCAGAGAGACCAAAACAGGAACAGCTAGAACGTGAGGTGTGAAGTTTAGCAGATTGAGCGGGTGGCATCAGGGCAAAGAGCGCGGGTGGACAACAGCTTGTTCTTCATGTAAATCTTGCATTATGGAGCCAATAAACATGCCATGCTATGACTGTGTGTGTGTCTGAGATTATTTATCATCTCTGGCATTTCTATCTATAAATATCAGGATACCTCTTCATCGTGCACTCCTCCACCCAACACCAAATTAATGCATATTGATTTTTTTTACTGCCTCTATTTTGTTTATCCTGTCTGTCCTTCTGAAACGAATGAAATACTTTTTCTCTCTTCCCCCTTTTCAGACAGAATATGAAGAAATTGTTTCTCCATTTTATCTTTTGGTTTCTGTCTTCAAAATCCGATCCATTTTCCTCCTCTGTTCGGTTAAAGTGAACCAGTTAAAAAGCATAATTAGCATTTAAATCTGTCTTTTACAGGAACAACCATCTCTCTCTCTCACACGCTCTCTCTCTAATACTCTTTCTCTCAAGCTATCTCTATCATGCTCTCTTTCTTGTTTATGTTCTTTCACTCTCACTTATGCTCTCTTATGCTTTCTCCCTCTCTCTCTCTCTCTCTCTCTCTCTCACTCACTCTCTCTCTCTCCATGTCTCTGTCGCTAAGGCAACCAATGCTTTTTCTCACTCTGACACACTCTGGCTCTCTCCCACTCCCTCCTTCAGCAGCGAGCGGTAAGCATGTGGACTGATGGCTTTCTACACACTAGTGATCTGCATGCATTTGTGTACGTGTGTGTGTGTGTGTGTGTGTGTGTGTGCATATGTGTTTCTCTGTTTCACATGTAGTAGTGTTAAAGACGTCATCAGATCTAAATCCAGTTGCTGAGGTATTGCCTGAGTCAGGAACTGGATTAAAGCAGTGGATGCGTCTACAGGTGTGTGTGTGTGTGTGTGTGTGTGTGTGTGTGTGTTAGAATGGGCAATATACACTGCTTTAGTTTCTTCCCTTGCATATGTGTATTTGAATGGTTTTATTTGTGTGTGTGTGTGTGTGTGTGTGTGTGTATGTGTGTGTGTGTGTATGTGCGAATGTTCTTCCTAGATCATTTTGTGCGTGTTTGATCCTTGAGGTGATGACTGAAAGATGTGAGTTTGTTTGTGTTCTCCCTCTCAAGCTGCAGCGTCGTTCCCCCCTACAGCCATCTGTTTACGATCTTTCAGTAAGTGTCAGGAGCCAAGCACTCCCCCTCTCCTCGTCTCCCTCTTTCAAGAGATGATCAGAGGAGCAAACAACCAGTGAAAAGAGAAGCGATGGAGCGATGGTAATGAAACGAGAGCGAGGAAGTGTGCAACTGCTTAATGAGTTATTTATCACTACTCAAAACATCAAACATCAAGTGTTAATATTCTTTCTTAAAAATTTTTTTTAGCTCCATCTCTGGACTCACTGCTCTCTTGCGCCTCCTGCTGGTTGCCGTCATTGTTTGCCCTCTTCATTGCCGTGCGGGCGACGAGCCTGCCGACATGCAGCTGTCCGCTACACCCCAGGCCACACCCACTCCGCTCTGGGCAGTCGACTGGGGTCCCACGCAGCCGCTGGAGGACGAGACGCATCACTTCCTGTCCAGTCAGGAAGTCGAGGGCGTGAAGCAGGCCACGCCCGAGGTGTGGCCACGTCGCAGGAACGCCCAAACCAACCAAACCCAACAGCATCCTCTGTCCATCGAAGCCAAGGACTCGGCAGAGGAGCAGGAACGAGACGCAGAGGAAAGAGAGATTGAAGAAGGTGGGCACCTGGACTGACGCTTGAGCTGTTCACTACCCACAATGCCTTTCTTTGAGCTCCCACACATTAAGGAAGAGGAAAGTGGAGAGTGAACATTTCAGCTGCTTGTAGCAATGCAACCTTCGTCAACTGCTACTGCACTCACTCAGATTTGAAATTCCTCTGTGCTACCTTTACCTTTATCTTTGTGTTCCTTATGTTCATATTCCTGGCGCTCTGTTTGTATTCCCTAATCTCGGTTTATTTTCTCTCTCTGTAGTGGATCCTCAGTTTTACGTCACCGTGACTATCTCATCTCTCCTGATTCTCTCTGCACTCATCATTTCGGCCAAACTCTGGTGAGGGGATTTAAGCACTTCAGCTGTCCTTTCTGCCCAGTGTGTGTGTGTGTGTGTGTGTGTGTGTGTGTGTGGGGACATGTTTTTTTGAGGACTTAATGTACCCACAAGGATAGGATTATCTGACAGATTTGATGTTGTGAGGACATTTCTCAGTTCCCCACAAGGGAATAGTTTCATTTTACAAAACCTGCAGCT
>JAFFST010052141.1:67546-74311 GCA_022414735.1 Noturus placidus
ATTCTACCTGCTTGCTGAGCTGGACCGTCGTCTTTATTATTGGTTTATGATCCGGTTTATTACTCGGCCCGTTTAGCGATAGCTCTCTCGCCCAAAAAAACCCCCAAAAAAACCTGTTGTTGCATTTCCGACGTGTAGCATTCACTAAGGTTCAAAGAATGGCTGCATTTCGTGCCAAGTGTATTAAATGTAGCCTATTTTCTACGGATCTGTATTTCGACTGTTCCGTTTTATATAGCTCGCACTCTTTGCAACAGCGACGTGATGATGTTTACAACCATAAAGCCCATCAACCTCACACTAGAATTCCTCTCGATCTCTACAAAATACGCCTGTGATGTGTTTCTGATTAATGTTTACAGAACTGTGGATGCACATTGGTGAATGTATTATGACGACTTTATATAGTGGCAGACGCCGCCGCTGTCCTCAGTGTCTCAGCTGCCAGAGAAACACGGAATAGTGGATAAAAACTGAACTTATGGCCAGGTACTGAACGCTTTGTGTAAGGTGTGTGAAGGTTTGCGAATGGCCAGTGTTCATATTTAGAGCTGCTCTTCGAGAGGGATTTTGACATTTTAAAAGCCATGAATACACTGTACGTACTTCGTAATGTTGTCACGTGGTGAAACTCCGTAGTGCATGATTAAATCGCCCATCCTCATGGCGTGATTGAAATGCCGTGACATGGGTGCTCACGTTGTAACCGAAACACAGCCGCTACGGACACTTGTGTCTGTTCAAAACAATCGAATTGTTTGGTGTGAATGTGTAGTGCATGCTGCTCACCTGTAATGTACAGAAACACACTTAGCTACAGCCATTAAAACACCAGCGATCACTTGACAATGTTCTTCTCAATTAACCCGGTCGATTAAGGTGACAAGGAGATATCTTCCAGATGTTTCGTGGGACTTCTTACACTGCAAGACAAATGACCATGTCACATAATTCTGCAGTCATAGAACAGCTCAATAAGAGATTATTTGGGCAGTTAATCAGGCATTAGCGTACCCCAGCACTCAAAAGAGCTCAAATATTTGCTGTAGCAGCAAAGATGAAGGACGTCAAGGGCTAAAAGTGTTCCAGAAGACAATGGTTATGATAAGAAATCCATTCCCAGACCATTCCTAACCCTGAAGAGGTCCTGCTGGCATTTTTGTAGGGAACGGGCGCACGGTGGCTTAGTGGTTAGCACGTTCGCCTCACACCTCCAGGGTCCAGGGTTCGAGCCCCGCCGGGGCCATGTGTGTGTGGAGTTTGCATGTTCTCCCCGTGTGTCGGGGGTTTCCTCCGGGTACTCCGGTTTCCTCCCCCAGTCCAAAGACATGCATGGTAGGCTGATTGGCGTGTCTAAAGTGTCTGTAGTGTATGAATGTGTGTGTGAGTGTGTATGTGATTGTGCCCTGCGATGGACTGGCACCCTGTCCAGGGTGTACCACGTCTTGTGCCCGATTCTCCCTGGGATAGGCTCCAGGTTCCCCGTGACCCTGAAAAGGAGTAAGCGGTTGAAGATGGATGGATGGACCCTTTTAGAAATCACTTGTCTAACATCACTAGTATAAACCAGGAAATGGTTCCACACGGCTGACATTTTCACTGTTTATCTGCTGCTCGATCTGTTTGAACAAGGCTGAGCCAAGGACTGATGCAGGAGTGCAAAGCGAACGACAGCGTTTTAAATCTCTGTCCAATTATCATTCCTATTAACTTTATTTGTAAAGCGTTACTGACACTTCATTGTAGGCCTATTTTTATGGGTACAAAGTTCATCCTTTCCGGTCGAATCCAATAACTGTAGATAATTAGAGATGGCACCATACCACTTCCGGTACCGACACCGATAACGTGAGAATCAGCCGAGTACTGATACCCATTTGAAGCACTTTATTAGGAACACCTGTACACATACACATTCATGCAATTCTCTAATCAGCCAATCTTGTGGCAGCAGTACAATGCAAAAATGTGAGCTCATCGATTTTGACCGTTGCATGGTTGTTGGTACCAGACGGGCTGGTTTGAGTTTTTCTTTAATTGCTGATCTCCTGGGACTTCCACTCACAGAATGGTGCAGTAAAGAAAAAAGACACCAATAAGATACAGTGCTGCAGACGGAAACGCCGTGCTGATGAGAGAGGTGAACAGAAAATGGCCAGACTGGTGTCCATAGTGTATGAATGTGTATGTGATTGTGCCCTGCAATGGACTGGCACCCTGTCCAGGGTGTACCCCGCCTTGTGCCCCATGCTCCCTGGGATAGGCTCCAGGTTCCCCCGTGACCCTGAAAAGGAGTAAGCAGTTGAAAATGGATGGATGGATGGATGGTTCAAGTGACAGATACAGTACAGTAACTCGTTTAACCACTCTGTACAATTGTGGTGAGTAGAAAAGCATCTCAGAATGCACAACACGTCGAACCTCGAGGCGCACGAGCTAAAATGGCAGACGATGCAATTCTGTCAGACAAGAACAGAAAGCTCAATCATCGCTTCAATGCCACAGCCGATTTGAGAATTGTTGCTGATGATGTGCATCGCTTCATGGCCACAATTTACCCACATGACAATGCACCATGTCACAAAGCAAAACACGGTTTTCCTGAACTTGACAATGAGTTCAGTGTACTTTAGTGGCCTTCGCGGTCACTGGATCTGAATACACTAGAACACCACTTTAACATGAAAGTGCATCTGAAAAATGTCAATCATGTCAGCATGGACCGGAATCTCAAAGGAGTGTTTCGAACATCTTGTGGAATCTATGCCATGAAGATTTGAGGCTGTTTTGAGACCCTACCCAGTATTAGTACAGTGCTCCTAATAAAGTGTTCAGTGAGTGTATATTTGAAAGTATAAAATTTCTAAAAGGATAATGAGTTTCTTTATACGTCGGGGTCCAAAAGTCTGAGACCACATTGAAAATCTGGGATTAAATTTTTTTTTTCCATTTAAACATGGCAATAAACAGAAGGTTTTAGAACAACAAAAAGTCCAGGATCTTGAATATTTTGCACTATTTCTAAATCTCTATTTAAATGGAAGCAAATTAGTGATATTGACCATGTTTGTACAAAAGGTCACATGTTCCTCATGTCTAATCTCTTCTATTGAAACACGTGTTCAGACGAGACTCTGATGGATTTGATCTCAAACGGATCAATGGGTTTGCGCAAACTTGCTGAGTCAGTGCCGGCTCACTGTCAGTACTCACTCTCAGTACAGCATAAAGGGGACGTACCAAATACTAATAAACCCTGAATATCATCTAAATATTTCAAACATTCAACTTTTCACTCAAGTTGTTGCCAATAATATAATTTCTAATGAAAATTGTTGTATTAAGTTAGAAAAGAATGCACCACAGAAGCATTTTCACTAGTGCTCGCAGACTTTTGTTCCTGCTCCAGTCTTTTGCCGTTTAGTAAAGGATCTGATATCCAATGTTTTTCATTATAAACATAATACTGACTCCCTGAAAAGGAATAAGCGGTTGAAGATGGATGGATGGATGGATGGATAAAAACTGACTCTGTGCATCAGATCGGTGCCAGCTCTATAGTTATCTGATGTTAAATTTATACTTGTCTAATGTTAGGCAAGCTGAACATACATTGATAGATTTTATTTTATGTTAATGAGTGCAGGAAATTCTCCATTTATCTTAAACAGAAAGACAGGCACCTTATCTCAGAACATGACTAATGTGAGATTGAAGGAAGGGGGTGGGGCTTACCGGGGATCAGTTACACACCTGCGCAACTGTCAATCATTCCAGCTTTATATGTTAATTAGCTCTTGTGCTGTTTTTATTGCGAGGTTTAAAAAAAAAAAAAAAAAACAAACAAACGAGTACTTGGTGTATTTTGGTGTGTTATCTCGTAGCAGTGTATTCCGATGTTAAAAAATGCAGGGCATAGCGACGTAAAAAGGTTGTCAGGCCTGCCTTCCTCAGCTTTGCGTCAGTGAACTGCCAGGTCCTTTACTCTTATTTGAGAAGAGGAGCATCACAATTGTCGAGATCAACTCCCCAGCATAATTTCATCCACTTCCTGCTCAAACCCGCCTAGTTTAGCTATCAGCTGAGAAGTTATATGAGAGAAACTAAACTGAACAGAGAACAGATGTACAAGGCAAACATATTTGTGAGAAACACATGTTCTGGTCTTTGCCTTGCAGATAGAGACTAAAATTTATTCTTATGATTGTGTTTATTTTCTTTCTCCTCATCTGGGACAAGTTCTATATACGTGTTAAAATGTGTTTTTAAATAAACGTCAGCGGTTTAAAGCACTTCGGGTAACAAACTCGGTCTTACGAACGCAAAGTTCAACTCCAAATACAAGCTGTGATTTATTGATTTAAATTTTTTGTGACGTAGTTTTATATGACGTAGCACTGCCTTAAGTACTGTGTGGTGTTAAACTGTATAAAAGACCAATAAAAATCCATTCATGGTGTTTGGAAAGTTGTGAATATGGATTTCGAGTATTGATTGCAAAGAGAAATTAGTAGAAAGCCGTAGTGCGCTGCGCATGGAAATGGACCTCACCCACGGTTCATCGCTCGTATTTATTTATATACATCATATATGCGCCCACACACAAAGATTAAACATCACGTCTCTCTCCATACACAGGTAGGCAGCTGGAAGAGTTCACAGCTACCATCTGTTCTGAGAGTCTGTGAAACACTGACGTTTTATCTCACTGCCTAAAATTAACACCACTATTTATAGAGAGAGAGCGAGAGTGCGAGAATGAAAACAGTGGATTGAATCAGAGATGATGTTAAAAAGAAAATTTTATATATATATATATTTATATAGCACTGAACAGACTGATAGACCATGAACAAGAGGAGGGAGCAGGGTTAATACAAAAACATCTTATCTTTCTCCCTCTCTCTTTTTCGGAGTGGGAGCAGAGAATTAATTGCTACAATTAACGTCCTGTGGAGGAAATGGAGAGAAAGCGGCAGAAAGCACATGAGACAAAATAATGGATTTTAGATAGCGCCTGGTTATATTCATAGGAAAACATATATGGAGGAATGAGACTACTCTGATGTTCAGTATATATATATATATATATGTATGTGTGTGTGTGTGTGTATCAGGACCTGACAAGGCTTTTTGTGTGTATGTGAGATAATTAAGTCTAAGAGAGATAATTAATGGCCTGATCTCCAAACACACAAGCGTCCTCTCTGGCTCAGCACGTGCAACATTTTACATTAGAAAGCCGAGGTAAAAACAGGGAGAGGAGGGGGTAAAAAATAAAGCCATCAGGGTAGTGACAGAGGGAAAATGTTTATTCCTTTATCGTCGTCTTACAACCTACTTATGGAACGAAGCAATTCAGAACACTCGGAGAAAAGAAAGAAAACAAATAGATTTAAAACATTTACAAGCATATATTTATGCACAGTCTGTTCTTTCTCACGCTCTCGCAATCTCTCTCACACACGTGCGCACACAAAAGTCTTTAATCCGAGTTTTGTATCAGTAAAGTCTGTGGTTATATGATGCCTGGACAGCAGTGTTGTGAAGAAGCTGCAATCTGCTCACTAGTTCTTCTGCCAGTGTGGATCCATCCAAAGTGTGTCAAAGTGTCTCTGTTCATCTGCTCAACGAGTCAGCGATTCTGCACCTTGGTGAGATCTTTACGTGCCTTTGGGCTCAGTTCGACTTTGACCAGATCTTCCCGCTCCCACGAAGCCTGTGCAAAGATCTCGATTAACAAGAACGTCGTCAGCGAAGCAACAAAACCGGAAATAAAAAAAAATAAAAAAATAAAGCTTTGAGAAGCTGGACAGGGGCAATTAGCATCTCGTTAAGATTTGATTAGAACTGTGGGATGTCAGTAAACCTCTGTAATAACACTTAACTAGAGGAAAATTGGAGCACAGCAAACACACTTAATACTAATGAAACTAATGGCTGTAGACAGTGCAGAAGCAGACACACTCCAGCGCTCGCTATTCGAGTCGCAAACGCTTTATTATGATAAACATCAGAGCAAACACACACACACACGGCTGCGGTAAATCTTTGATGCTTTAAGTGCTCTTGCCTTTGCAAATGTTGATGTTTTACATTCATTTCTAAAATCAGAATTAAATGCATGGTTTGGGTCCACCAGCATGGTCCATGGTCCCAGCTTACAGTATTCAATATCCCAAGTTCTAACTAACAGCACTCATTCTTACATAATACCAGCAATAACAACTTCCAACCAGGCGTGAAAATACTTCCGTGACTGTACTACATTACCATACTATATTTTGGCGTATTTATACTTTACTTGCACATTATTGAAATGGAATACTTGTACTCTTATTCTTGTACTCGTCGGTCAAAAGTTTGATCGAAAAGTTTCACGATCTTAAAAAGCTTTTGATCTGAAGGTGTACGATTAAATGATTTTTTTTTAAACTGATGACTCAAGAGAAATATTCCGAAAAGCTGCCGATACGTGTCCAGCATACAGTAAGTAGGAACTCCTTTAATACTGTTTAAAAAGCATCTCAGGGAAATTCCTCAAGAAATCGGGTTGAGAAAATGCCAAGAATACATTTCTACGCGAAAATTCTACGCGAAAAGTGCGTCTACTTTGAAGATGCTAAAATATGACATTATTTAGATTTATTTGTAATAATTCAAATATATAATATATATATATATATAATTCCCATAGTTACTTACTACTTCAGTTTTTATGACTATTATTTTAAAATGTGTGTGTGTGTGTGTGGGGGGGGGGGG
>JAFFST010052141.1:78990-91271 GCA_022414735.1 Noturus placidus
ACACCTGACAGAGTCAAAGAGACGACACACGCTGCATCAAAGCACTTTTCATTAAACGCTTTGACACACACACACACACACACACACACACACACACACACAAAACTTCAACGTGGGCTCAGACTTTTGCCACCTGCTGTATATAATGTAAATATAGGGAATTAATATTAAAATATTTTATCA
The DNA here is from genome assembly GCA_022414735.1 of Noturus placidus. Classification (NCBI taxonomy): domain Eukaryota; kingdom Metazoa; phylum Chordata; class Actinopteri; order Siluriformes; family Ictaluridae; genus Noturus; species Noturus placidus. The sequence continues at coordinate 79,174 of JAFFST010052141.1, forward strand.
GCTTCTAAGCACCGGACAGGACTTGCATTTATCTGCGTATGACATTTCTGATATACAATTCTGATCAACTGCTGGAAGAAATGGGGCGGCTGTGGCTCAGTGGGTAGAGCGGGTTGTCCACTAATCCACTAATCGTGGGGTTGGTGGTTCGAATCCCGGCCCAGGTGATCCCATGCCGAAGTGTCCTTGGGCACCAAGACACTGAACCCTAAGTTGCCCCAATGGCAAGCTAGCACCTTGCATGCAGCTCTGCTACCATTGGTGTGTACCAAAAAGCGCTATACAAATTGATTAATTATTAATTATTATTATAGAGGAAGAGTTCCTTTTAGAGTTCATGGTTCACGTCAAGGTTTCTTCCTCATGTGTCTCAAGGTTGTTGTTTTTTTCCCCTTGACGATGTGGTTTGCTCATCAGCGGTCTAAAGCTCCATCTGGATTTCTCTAACGCTGCTTTGTACCAATGTCTATTGTTAAACAGAAATAACACTGATCTGAACTGAAACGTACCTTTAGGTTGGATGCCAGACTGATGATTGACAGGTGACGAAGCTTGTTCTTCTGGGAAGATGTTAACTCTGGGAGCGAGGCCTCCCTCTCTAAGAGGCAGAAGGACAGAAACGTTATAAAAACCCGCATGAGATAACCGTCCGCTTCTCCTGACCTGACTATTCAGTTATTTCATATTCAGAGCAACGGTGAGCTGGACAGACTTGTGTGAGAACCTGACAGAGCAGAACTGACAGTCAAAGCTTTTTTTTTTCTTCGTTTTTCTGCTTACCTTTGTAGTCAGAGTAGGTTCCATAAGCAAAGAGATTGAGGAGCTGATAGACGGGAGCATGAGGACCTGTCTCCAACTGGTACAGGGAAGGGGGGAGGGAGAAGAGAGATAAGAAAGTCTGAAGGAAATGAAACAGACAATGTATGACAGCACTTCAAACGGTCCATTATATGCGATAGCTAGAGTAGTAGAGGACACCACTTCTGATTGACAACCTTCAAGAAATAAGCAAAAAAATTAATAATACATTCTGTGGGTTGTATTTTGGGTCACAGTCATTAGGAGTGGGATGATATTACAAAAAATGGTCATAACACTCTGTTCAAAGGCATTTCTATGATACACGATATACACCATACCGTTAAAACCATCTTCCTGATATTGGCACCCCCCCGTGCTGCCAAAACAGCTCTGACCCATCAAGGCATGGACTCCACAAGACCTCTGAAAGTTAGTCGTGGTATCTGGCACCAAGACTTTAGCAGCAGATCCTTGAAGTCTTGTAAATTGTGAGGTGGGGCCTCTATGGATCGGACCCGTTTGTCTAGCAAATCCCACAGATGCTCGATCGGATTGAGATCTGGGGAATTTGGAGGCCAAGTCAACACCTTGAACTCTTTGTAATGATCCTCAAATCATTCCTGAACAATTTTTGCAGTGTGTCAGGGAGCATTATCCTGCTGAAAGAAGCCACAGCTATTAGGGATTACCGTTGCCATGAAGTAGTGTACTTGGTCTGTAACAATGTTTAGGTAGGTCGTACGTGTCCAAGTAACATCCACATGAATGCCAGGACCCAAAGAGCATCACACGTCCTCCACCGGCTTGCCTTCTTCCCATAGTGCATCCTGGTGCCAGCTCTTCCCCAGGTAAGTGATACTCATGCACCCAGCTGTACACGTGATGTAAAACACAACAAACAAAACATGATTCATCAGAGCAGGCCACGTTCTTCTATTGCTCCAGGGCCCGGATCTGATGCTCATGTGCCCATTGCTTTCGATGGTAGACAGGGAACAGCATGGGCACTCTGACTGATACACAGCAAGCTGTGATGCACTGTGTCCTCTGACACCTTTCCATCATAGCCAGCATGAACTTTTACAGTAACTAGCTTTCACTCCCCATGCACATCAATGAGCCTTGAGTGCCCATGACCCTGTCCACGGTTCACCGTTGGCCTTCCCTGGACCCCTTTTGAAGGAACTAACCACTGAATACAGGGAACACCCCACAAGACCTGCCGTTTTGGAGATGCTCTGACCCAGTCATCTAGCCATCACAATATGGTCCTTGTCAAAGTCACTCAGACCCTAATGCTTTTCCATTGTTCCTGCTTCCAACACATCAACTTGGTGAACTGAATGTTCACTTGCTGTCTAATATATCCCTCTCCTTCACAGGTGTCATTGTAACGACAATCAATGTTATTCACTTCACCTGTCAGTGGTTTGAATGTTATGGCTGATCCATTTCAATCATGCTATTGCTCACAAACTGGCAGGAGTACAACAACGTTACTTTAAAAAAAAAAAAAAAAAAGTCCAGTGATACTTTAATAAATGGCTATAAAAATGTGTATTTTTATTCTTTATATTTAAAAACAATTTTATGTATAGATAAATAAATAAAAGGAGTAAAAGAATCTGTAAACGCTTATAAAGAGATCTTGATTATATTGTCATCACACCCAGCTCTATGAGCAGCACAGTTTCATTTTACCATGAACATTTTAAGAAGAAACCATGACTAGTTTCAAAAGTATTGACACCCATTCAAATGACTATTTGAAGCCTCTCTCCTGGAGAGTGTAATATTACGGAGCCTCTACTAGTAATGTCTTACAAGGTGAACACTGTTGATCTGGGAGCATGTTTGCGGTTACCGGGTTTAAAGACACACCACTGATCACGTTTTAACCTCCTGGCAGATTCAACCAGGTTTTAAATAAAAATTAAAACAATATGCTAGTGCTTAACTTATGCTGTCATCAGTCCTCATAGGAGCTCCTACACCATCTGGCACAAAGAATCACCGACCTACACATGTATTAATCAGGTGCTTTTCCTTATCTGGATACTACAAGATTTCACCAATGACCAGTTGGCGAATGACCCCAAATGGAAATTATAAATTTCCTGTGACTCTAAGCCTTTCCCACCCTCCATTTTGTTGCTTCAGATTTATATCAACATTTATTATGTGAGTAACATACACATGTGTAATGTAAGTGACTGAAAACCAAAGGAATGTTCCTTGCACTGAATTACCAGATCTAGTGGGACATGTTGTGTCACAATAGGAAAATAATCTATTGCGGTTGGGTGCGATTTGAGCCTGATTTATATTTTATATTTTGCTGCGTTTCTTCCGGAAGATTTAAAAGTGATACCAACTCTGTGGCACATCAGAGACAAAACATCCCAATCCGTCAGGTTTCCAAGTCCAAAAAAAATATGTAGTGAATTTCAATACACCGACGGAGCTGTGCCTCAATTCAGACTTTCGGCTGGCGTCGTGATTGTTGTCATGGGCTGTGTACTCAATTCAGAAGATTGGTACACAAAACAAACCCCTTGGTAGGTTTGAAGGTCCCATGAAAGGTTTTTAAAATTGAAACGCTAACCGTTATTGCAAACCCAACTAGTGTTAGGACTTTTCTAATTCTAATTTTCTAGAATAGTCCATAAGCATGTGATTTGAGACCCAACACTAGATTGTTTTGTGGCAGTAGATAGACAGTGAAATTTGACCCCCCCCCCCTTTTTTTTGGCTAAATTACACTAGTGCTGTGTCAGGATAGTGAAGAAAACTAAAATACTGCATATTAATTTAAATTAACAGATTGATTGGGTTTGTGTCGGGTCACCGAGACCCTGAGCTACTATTTTACTCCAGCAAATAAGGAGTAATAATTAATCAAGTAATACTGCCTGTAGTAGTTTGGGATGTTATTTATTTGCATCAAGAATGGTTAAAAAGAGCAATTCCTGCATCCTCAGTGCACATAATGTGGCCCATCTAATGCTGAATAAATGTATAGGACCGATCTTGCCTTAAAACGCTGGGTTCGGTATTAGGCGTATGTGGTGTTCAGATGATAATCATAATTTTTAATTTTGCTAACAAAGAGCACAAAACAGAGCCATGTTTGGAAAAAAATAAATACATAGCTCTGGAAAAAAAATTAAGCGACCACTGTAAAATGATCAGTTATTCTGGTTTTACTATTTACTGGCATGTGTTTGGGTAAAATAAACATTTTTGTTTTATTCTATAAACTACTGACAAAATAAAATAAATAAATAGTTCATATTAATGGTTAAGCACCACAATGCTAATGCTTCCATTAGAGTTCAGAAATCAACATTTGGTGGAATAACCCTGATTTTCAATCACAGCTTTCATGCGTCTTGACATGCTCTCCACCAGTCTCTCACATTGATGTTAGGTGACTCTGATGTTGAGGTTTGCAATGGGGTTCAGGTCTGGAGACTGGGCTGGCCATGACAGGGTCTTGTTCTGGTCCTCCATACATATTTGATTGACCTGGCTTGGTGGCATGGAGCATTGTCCTGCTGGAAATAACCAATCCTCAGGAGTTGGGGAACATTATCAGAAGAGAAGGAAGCAAGTTTTCTTCCAGGACAACCTTGTAAGTGGCTGGAGTCATGCGTCCTCCACAAAGACAAATCTGCTCGATTCCAGCTTTGCTGAAGCACCCCTAGATCATCACCGACCCTCCACCAAATGTCACAGTGAGTGCGAGACACTGTGGCCTGTAGGTCTCTCCTTGTCTCTGTCTAACCAGGTGTTGGGAAAAGCTGAAAATTGAACTCATCAGAGAAGATGACCTTACACCAGTCCTCTATGGTCTAATCCTTATGGTCTTTTGCAAAATTCAGCCTGATTCTTCTTTGCATCTCATTGTTGAAGGGCTTTTTTCTAGCTTTGCACGACTTCCACCCTGCCCCTAGGAGCATGTGTCGAACCGTCCTCGCTGTGCAATTCACCCCAGCAGCTGCTTGCCATTCTTTTTGTAAGTCATTTGATGTCATCCTATGGTTGTGACATTCGAATGAGTTGGCAGTCATCCCGGTCATTTTCACACTCTGCTGGTCTGTAGCTTTGTTGTCCACACTGTCTTTGAAATTTTAAGGTTGGAAGCAACCCGATGCTTACTGTATCCCTCTGCCAGTCTAGCCAGAATTGGACTTTCCTTTTCAACTCTTTTGGCATGGTCAATAGTTGTTTTTTTTTTTTTATTCCAATTACTTTTGAGGTACTACTAGCACTGTCTTTGCCATCCGGCTTGTCCTGGTTCAGGTGATCACCTAATCAGTACTTCATTCAATACAATGAGGTGTGCCTGTGTTGGAATTCAACAGACACTGGAATGGACTGGCATGTAGATTTAAGAATATACATGTAGAGATTTAAGAAAAACTTGCAGTGGTCTCATCATTCCCCCCCCCCCCCCCCCCCACCCCCCAGAGCTGTATATACGTTCCTGACCAACATTTACAACGTTTTCAACAAGAAAACAGGACGGAAAAATGAAACAATTATTTAAAGAAAAACCAAACAAAATAGCTAACGCTAGGTCTGGCAGGTCCAGGTGCTTACCTCATTATAGCCACCTCTAATTCCCACCTCTAATTCAAATTAAATTCTGTTATTTCTCACGATACATTTTTCATATCTCCTGCCCGGGTTTGTGTTACCGACACAAAAATAGAACGACCCAGAAGGACACAGACTTCGTTACCACTGTTGTTTCGTCAGTATTAGGGAGGTCTGCGACACTCTCTGAAATGTTTATCGTTGTAATTTACACAAACTTTGTCTACTAGGATCTGAACCCTGGAAATATGAAATCAATTCTGCTTGGACACTTTAAAGGTGTAACTGGTTGGGTGGACACACTAGACACCCTAGACATCCACACCACCTGCACGTCTGCACCCTAATTTTGTATGGATATAATGAAAGGAGAGCCAGTACAAAATATTGATCACATTTTTGTCCATTTGTACAGAGTCATGTATAAACAGAGCTCGACGGTGAACTTGTGTGTAGTACCTCTCGAACGTTTGGCAGCTCCAGTATGTCCGAGAAAACATAAAGCCCCGGAGTCTCCAGCAGAGAACTGATGGCCTGAGCCAAGGCTGGACCCGACATAGACAGCAGCTGATCCACCTCCATCTAAAAGAGAGCGAGAGAGAGAGAGCGAGAGAGAGAGAGAAAGATAGAGAGAGAGAGAGAGATATGCTAGGTTTACACTCTGTCCTTACAGAACTGTTTTATATTCTTACTTGTCATGCTGTAGGAGATAATCCCCACAACATCTCGGGCAAATTATATAAACACACGCGTTCGCGATGTCAGATTATACCATAAAAGATCCTCTACCGATAGACCTGCGATCAAAGAAAATGACCACGTCCTGTCTACAGTGGGGGAAAAAAGTATTTGATTCCCTGCTGATTTTGTACGTTTGCCCACTGACAAAGAAATGATCAGTCTATAATTTTAATGGTAGGTTTATTTGAACAGTGAGAGACAGAATAACAACAAAAAAAATCCAGAAAAACTCATGTCAAAAATGTTATAAATTGATTTGCATTTTAATGAGGGAAATAAGTATTTGACCCCCTCTGCTTGGTAATGACTTACTAATTACTTTTCATTTTCAATGCCCTGGCTGAGGGAAGCAGGTGTAGTTGTCCTGTCCCCTTAGCAGAAAAACATCCCCAAAGCATAATGTTTCCACCTCCATGTTTGACAGTGGGGATGGTGTTCTTGGGTCATAGGCAGCATTCCTCCTCCTCCAAACACGGCGAGTTGAGTTGATGCCAAAGAGCTTCATTTTGGTCTCATCTGACCACAACACTTTCACCCAGTTGTCCTCTGAATCATTCAGATGTTCATTGGCACACTTCAGACGGGCGTGTATATGTGCTTTCTTGTGCAGGGGTGCTGCAGGATTTCAGTCCTTCACGGCGTAGTGTGTTACCAATTGTTTTCTTGGTGATTATGGTCCCAGCTGCCTTGAGATCATTGACAAGATCCTCCAGTGTATTTCTGGGCTGATTCCTCACTGTTCTCATGATCATTGCAACTCCACAAGGTGAGATCTTGCATGGAGCCCCAGGCCGAGGGAGATTGACAGTTCTTTTGTGTTTCTTCTATTTGCGAATAATCGCACCAACTGTTGTCACCTTCTCACCAAGCTGCATGGCAATGGTCTTGTAGCCCATTCCAGACTTGTGTAGGTCTACAATCTTGTCCCTGACCTCCTTGGAGAGCTCTTTGGTCTTGGCCATGGTGGAGAGTTTGGAATCTGATTGATTGATTGCTTCTGTGGACAGGTGTCTTTTATACAGGTAACGAACTGAGATTAGGAGCACTCCCTTTAAGAGTGTCTCAGCTCGTTACCTGTATAAAAGACACCTGGGAGCCAGAAATCTCTCTTATTGAGAGGGGGTCAATACTTATTTCCCTCAGTAAAATGCAAATTAATTTATAAAAATTGACGTGTTTTTCTGGATTTTTTTTTGTTATTCTGTCTCTCACTGTTCAAATAAACCTACCATTAAAATTATAGAATGATCATTTCTTTGTCAGTGGGCAAACGTACGGTGTGATCTGAGATCATGAAGACACATTCTTCAAAATGAGCTTGAGGTAACAAACAAACAAACAAATAAATAAATAATTGTTCATAAGCACGTTTCTTTATTGACATTACCATATTTGCAGCTGCCCCATGAGCTTTTGAGCCGTCCTCCTATTGGTGGATTTGGACGAGTGTCATGGCAGTGTTCATACTATAAGATTCTAAGCAAACATTCTGGACACAATGGAACGAATTCGACCACTGGCGAGCACTGTGTGTTATAAAACCGCAGATCTCAACTCACAACCAAAGATTTCTTTTAAGATGCGGACACTTTGTCTGTGGCAGAGAAATTAGTTGGAAAACATTACAACTTGCATCCGCTCAGACCTCTCGAGAAGACCGGTGCTCTAATTTAAAGTATCAGACTCCGGTCCTAGTCACAGCATGTAAGAGTTGAGTGTTTCTCCTCATATAAAACACCTAATTCAATACTTCAGGTGATCATGATGGGTTCAAGTCACAAGACATTATGACTGAAGTCTACCTTTCCTGCTCTACTAATGAAATGTGTGCAATCAGGCGTTCAAATCCTGTCACGAGAACTAAATTTGGGATGATATATTGTCCCAGAAATAATTGCCCTAAACGATATTAGTCATTTTAGACCATTTTATGCCGCTGATATAATGATTATATAATAGCATAATAACGCATGTACACCCTTTCAAAGAGCAATAGAGGTTTCATTCTTAAGAGTATTCAGAGTTGGAATACAATACTGTGAATTCTTTATGCTTTAGTTATCCATGTTTTAGTGCGTTGTTATGGAAAGAGAGTATTCTCAACGTGACTTACCACTCTACCCAGCACCTTACTTCACTTCACTTGTGCGTTCGTGTCATTTTGTGCAGTTCATGTGTGTGACTAATCTTATATGTGTATAGGATGCATTCAGGTGAGTTAAGTAACCCGTTAGTAAAGCGCTCCAGTCCATCGTCGTTCACGCAGCTTAAGCGGCTCAATCCCTGACATTACTGCCTGCGACTAGATTATCTGAAACACTAGAACTATTCTTTCTAGACTTATCGTCGTCTTCTTCAAAAAAAGATGTGTCAATGTTTGGTTATTTTTTCAACACGCATGTAAACACAACGGGCAATAACGAGGTCAGCAAAAACGATCGAGGCCATGTCCATACATTGCACGATAAATCGATAACGCAATTATCGTGACTGGTCTAGTCAAAACATTTTACAAATGAGGCTGCAAAATAGTCAGCGAAACCCTTAGGTCAATGAGTTAGTTCAGTTAATGAGTAGCTGCAACAACAAAAAAAATTTTAAAAATGCAGCACTTAAAATTTATTACACTGTCAAATTCTCAAATCTAATTGACCAGAAGGAGTTGATTACTTTCTACAGCAGTTCGGACTGCAATTGAAATCACAGGATCATACTAATGTGCAGTACTGTGCAAAGGTCTTGCAAAGACATGCTGTACAGCAAAGATGCCTTCAACATAATGAAAAGAAATGTTTCTCCATTAAAACAAAGGCAATATTTAGTGCGACAACCCTTAGCTGAGTCTCAGGTAGTATTAGTGCAGGTTGACAAGGAAATGAGCTGTAAGTGTTATTGAGCATCTTGCAGAACCAGACACGGTTCTTCTGAAGACTTCGACTGTCGCTTCTTATTTTTTGCAGCAAGAATCATTGGGGTTTTTTTTTTGCCTGAAAAGATTCTCTTACCACTTAATATACTGCTTTCTTTACTGATATACAAACATTTTTTCTGTAACATTTCATATTGTGCAGGAAATCTAATGTTTGGGAATCTAACTTTTTTTTGTACTGACTTGGTTATGTATAAAAGTCATAAAATAAAAAAAAAAATCTATAACAAAAGAAACAAAAAAAAACCCCTAGGGTGCCTAAGAGTTTTGCACAGTACTGTACTTGTTCTAATACGTTATGAGATTATCTACATAACCTAAGGCTAATAAACAGATTAAAAAGCATATACCGTATTTTCCGCACGATAAGGCGCACCGTGTTATAAGGCGCACACGGTTGTTACGCCAACTAAAGTCGCACAACATTTTTACAGATTTTGGAACTCAGTCCACACATAAGGCGCACCGGATGATTAGGCGCACGGCCGATTTTTGAGAAAATTTAAGGCTTGTAGGTGCGCCTTATAGTGCGGAAAATACGGTACTTATTTAACAAAGAAAAATTCTAATCGTTTATATGGTGTAAACATATTTTATGGAACATTTCCGTAAAGGGGTCTGGTGTGTCAGTAATATTTCCGCTATGGTACAAGCTATGAGTTTCTGTCCTATTAGCTTCAAGTGAGCAAATAAAAGCGAGGGTGTGGACTGTTTATATCTGCTATGATGTAAGTGGTAACAGGAACTAACCTGCTATAACAACATTACACGTAGCTATAAATGGTTAAAAAGCGTGGCATGTCGTTCATTAGTGAATTAAAGTGATATAAGAGGAGTTCAACGCTTCGGCACGTGCTGTTATTGGAAAAGAAATCGGCTTCAAGGCGGTAACAGGAACTCCATTGGTGTCCAAGCTGCATCACACCAGCCTGGTGTTGATTACTTTCCTCTAACAGCACTCAAACACACCCTGCTGAGTTTTATTGCTTACAAATCATTCACAAGTGCATCTCAAAAAAAATGTATCATCGTGGAAAAAATTCTCTTTTTTTTTTCTTGCATAATTTAATTCAAAACGTAGAACTTTCATATATTCATTACACAAATATTTCAAGCCTTGTTGTTTTATGGCTCATGGACAGTGTGGCTCAGTCGGTAGAGCGGGTTGTCCACTAATCCACTAATCGTGGGGTTGGTGGTTCGAATCCCGGCCCGGGTGATCCCATGCCGAAGTGTCCTTGGGCAAGACACTGAACCCTAAGTTGCCCCCGATGGCAAGCTAGCACCTTGCATGGCAGCTCTGCTACCATTGGTGTGTGAGTGCGCTCTCATTAGTAAGTCGCTTTAGATAAAAGCGTCTGCTAAATGTAAATCCAAAATCCAGTATTTCAAAATATTACAATGAAGAATTTATAATACAGTAATGTCGACCTTCTGAAAATGATGTTAATTTATGCACTCGATACTCGGTCAGGGCTTTAATCCTTTTGCACGGGTTACTGCATCAATGCGGCGTGGCATGGAGGCGATCAGCCTGTGGCACTGCTGAGGTGTTCTGGAAGCCCAGGTTGCTTTGATAGCGGCCTTCAGATCGTCTGTATTGTTGGGTCTGGTGTCTCTCGTAGATTCTCTATGGGGTTCAGGTCAGGCGAGGTGGCTGGCCAATCAAGCACAGTATTACCATGATCAGTAAACCAGTTACTAATAGTTTTGGCACTGTGTGCAGGTGCTAAGTCCTGCTGGAAAAGGAAATCAGCGCCTCCATAAAGCTTGTCAGCAGATGGAAGCATGAAGTGGTCTAAAATCTCCTGGTAGACGCTGCATCGACTCTTGACTTGAGAAAACACAGTGGATCGACACCAGCAGATGACACGGCACCGAAATCATCACTGACTGGAAACTTCACACTGGACTTCAAACAACGTGGATTCTGTGTCTCTCCTCTCTTCCTCCGGACTCGGGGACCTTGATTCCAAATGAAATGCAACATTTACTTTCATCAGAAAAGTGTGTGTACTGAGAGATGAAAGGATCAGGAAACCTTTGCAGGTGTTTTGAGTTCATTCGCTGATTAGAGATCTTCTCAGGTCAGCATTTCTGTATTATAAATTCTTTATTCTAATATGTTTTGAGGTTCTGGATTTTTTTCACATTTAGTTCCATGAGCTGTAAGCCGTAATCATCACGATTAAAAGAAAGAAACAAACAAGAAGGCTTGAAATGTTTATGTGCACTTATGTTTATGTGTCATTGTTTTTTTTAAACGCACCTGTAATGAGTGACTTGCAGAACTTCACTCCAGCACAAGTAGCTTGGCTAGCGTGTTAGCTTTCTACAAAAGAAGTGCATGCATGCTAAATACACCACGGAAACGAAATTATTACAGATGTAAACACGTGTAAACAACTCGTTATCGCTGAATTTCTCCAAACTGGTCGATGTTCCCTTCGCTCAACCTGTAACTACAGGAGTTAGCTTGATTTGATTAGCTTAGCTTAGCTTAGCCTAGCCTAGCCTAGCCTAGCCAGTCAGCATGGGAAGCACAACAAATACCAGGCCGGCGCTCACGTGTAACATTTAACTGGCTTTATTTAATGCGAATTTACCTGACACGCTTACCGTAAAGTAAATAAAAGTGTTTACCGTTATTTTATCACAAAGTAAGGTCACGTCCCTCCTGCTGCAAGCTCTGTGACACTTCTGCGAGCTGACGTCGACAACAAAACAACGCCTTCTCTGATTGGTCGAGCTGGAAGGGCTCGATCCCAAATAACTTACCATTTGCTTTTAGAGTGCACTACCTAGGGACTGGAATAAAGTTGGTTTGACGTTCGATTTGCGCGGAAATTAAGGGACCGTCTCGAAAGTACGACATTGTTAAACACGATTCTAACTTCAATAGCGTTTGAAGGGAATGATGTCCAGGGTCCAGGGTTCGAGTCCCGCCGGGGCCATGTGTGTGCGGAGTTTGCATGTTCTCCCCGTGTGTCGGGGGTTTCCTCCGGGTACTCCGGTTTCCTCCCCC
>JAFFST010052144.1:27338-39987 GCA_022414735.1 Noturus placidus
AGTTTGAAATATCCAATAAATTTCATTCCACTTCATCATTGTGTCCCACCTGTTGTTGATTCTTCACAAAAAATTACAGTTTTATATCTTTATGTTTGAGGCCTGAAATGTGGCAAAAGGTCGAACAGTTCAAGGGGGCCGAATATTTTTGCAAGGCACTGTATATGTGGAGCATGTTGTGGGGGAAAAAAAAAAAAACACAACCCTATAATAATCTTGTTCATGGATTCCATGCACTCTATTAGTTATTAGTCTGGTACATTGCTAAAAAGCATCACGACTTGATGGTTAACCTTGGGTTGTGTATAAAAAGACAACATCCACCCTGCAAATCACATCAGCCTTCATTCACATCTACACTAAACCTGTCTGAGTAACAATCCCAAAATGAATGTGCGAACTTTAAACCCGATTGTCTTCTGGGCCGTATTTTATGAAAGTGGTAGCCTCTTGTAGTTTGTCAACAGACAGCGTTCATGTCCTCTCTAATAAAGATCCAAATTGGGGTTGCCATTGATGATTTATCCGAGGCTTTTGTCCTCTGTATGTACTGCTGCTGAAGATAATTGAAGCTGAGACGCTCTTGCATACTCTTACATGAGCAAATCAAACGTCTGCATTTAGCCCCTGCTGTTCTGCTTCATGTTTTATGGTTCAGAATGAATCCATGCTTGACAATTATGTTGGTGTTTATTTAGCTGCTTTTGTTTTTCATCTCAAAATCAAAGTTTGCTCTGAGCTTGAGGATGGCACAATGGTCGTAGTGTTTGCGTCATAGCCGGGAGATTGGGAGTTAAAATGGATCATAAATGGCCCTGCTCTTTGGCAAAGATGGATTTTGTTTCCTGTTGGTCAGTGTGGTACTAGCCAGTTGTCAACATGTTAGCTCATAGATACAGAAAAGAGCATTTGCAGCTCTTGAGAAAACTATTTTAGGACACTAGTTGTCATGCAAGAGAAACACGTACCGAGGCCCATAAATGCAAAAAAGAAAATTATTAAAAAATCAGAAAACACAACAATAAAACAAAAAACACAAGCCTATGCTCCCTGCATTCTCAGCTTCCTGTTCTTGTCTGACAGAAATTTTTGCCGTTTTTTGAAAGTGAATGTTTGGCAACCCTAGCAAACGTCTGAGATCAAATTCCATCTATTTTCTAAACCTCTTATCCGTCAGGGTCACGGGGAACCTGGAGTCTATCCCAGGGAGCATGGGGCACAAGGTGACAGGGTGCCAATCCATCACAGGGCATAATCACATACACATTCACATACCCATTCATACACTACAGACACTTTGGACATGACAATCTGCCTACCATTGCATGTTTTTGGGCTGAGGAACAAACCAGAAACCCCCACAGCATGGAGAGAACATGCAGACTCTGGACACACAAGGCTGTGACGGGAATCAAACCCCCAACCCTAGAGTTGTGATTTTGGCTGATTGGATTATTTCATGAATGTGCAAAGTACTAACATAGAAATAGACAGTACATACATGTGCAGGTGTACAGGTGTTTCTAAGATAGTGGATGGATGGTGAGTGTATATAATGGTTTCCACACACAAGCTCAACGAGTATCCTTGGAAGTGCTTCAAATGGTTTACTCTAGAAAGGAAAAGCACAACTTTCTTTCCCAACTCTAAGCACAAGCCACTTATCGATTTCTCACCACTTCACCGGTCCTCTGTCATTAAAATGCTGTGAGTGGATAATAGCCCAGCTATTACGACCATCTAATAACTTGGCTGCGTAGTTCAGGAATTTCATGCTATAGTCTAATGTCACTGGATCTGCAGGTTTAAAGTAATGGCGAGTTACCTACATCCCACACTGCCCAAATATCATATATAAGCTGCCGGTCTCCCACAAAGTCAATCTGCATCATCATTAAAAAATGAAAGAGGTATTCATGCTAGCTTTTCTTTCTTGCGGTATGAACTTGTTCCCTGGCTGTTATAGATTCACCGCCCCCCCATCGGATGCTTTATTGTTAATTAAACGCTCAAAACTTATTCTTAACTTGCTGACTTTGCTGATGTATTTCAAAGCGGTTTATATTCAGGGACAGGATACTGCCACAACTATACATCCATATCCCATCCAATCGTCTTTTACTGATGAGTAGAAATACACCCAAGCTGAAGGAATGTATTCAGATCAGAGAAAACAGCACTGCTTGTGTTTGGTCTATAAATATAGCTGTGTTTCTTCCTCTACATGTGCTTTGAAATTCTGATCATCGCAAATGTTTGCTATCTATTTTTCCATATAGTGCTAGCTCAGTAAGGATATAAATTAGGGCTGTAGTCAAGATCACCATTGTCCAAGTCAAGTCCAAGACCGAGAAGAGCAAAGATTGGGTCGAGGCGAAGTTATGTTTGACTCCAAATGAAAGCGTGACCTTAAATAATCAAATCCAAAATCATTACGACCTTACTTCAGGTAGTTGTCTTCATCTGTGCATTGCCCCAATGACTGTGATGCGTATGCTTTCTAGAAGAAGCAATTACTTCTTACAAATTACTATATTCAAAACTTTAAATCTAGCCTACAAACATGGCCGCCACGGACTACAACTCCCAATCCAGCACACAGGCACTTTCCCAATCCTTGGAAATCTAATCACACATACCTGTTGCCAATTACACACACACACTTTCTACAAGACTGTTTATTTACAAAGACTTTGTGAAGTATACGCGCAGTAGTTTTTGTCTCTGGCTATACCAAGCCCTTGTTTATGACAGATTCTCTGGTTTTGATTCTGCTTTACTCTCGATGCCAATTTACTGTCAGTCCTGATCCAGTCTGTTTGTCTGATCACCTGACTACTGTTTATGATTTTGCTCTACGATTTGGTTTGTTGTTTTTGCCTTACCTGCATTTGCTTCCGTGTCATCCTCCATTACATGGTAATATATCAATTACTAAAATAAAGGATTTATCACCTGGATATGTCTAAATTATAAGTATAAACTTTAGAAGAAAATGGTGTATATGACAAATTTAAAGAATGATGCTTGTGTGATACAGAGCACATAGAGAGAGAGAGATAGAGATAGAGAGAGAGAAAGAGAGAGAGAGAATTTTATGCACTCCTCTTTTTAATGCCACAAGCTTTATATACCTTTCTTGACTGCATCATTAGCAAAAAAATTGATGCTTGTAATAAATATAAATGAACTATCTACAGAAGTGGCTGTTCCTTATTCTAAATGACCCTCTTGAGAAGAACCCACTTCCTGTGTGCCAAACTGCATTAAACTTCCTGTTATACACATTATGATTTACTGATGAAAACATTATGACCTGTACATTAGTTATCAAAAAACAATGACAATGACTGTGTTTTACAGTCTCACAAAAACATCATAACTGCGTCATGTATATATGGATACTATTTTTTCAACATCATTAAGAAAGTTAATGATAGTGTTTTGTACATGACCCCTAGATAATCTTTCACAGACAGCATGCTCTGCTGAAATTTCTGTGGTATTATTCATATTTATATTCATGAGTAACAAGTATAGAGACATGTCTACAAGAAGATGACACCACGAATGGAAAACCACTGTAGTCTAGGCTATGAATCTTTTTTCTTTTTTTTTAGAGAGAGAAAGAGAGAGAGAGAGAGAGAGAGAGAGAGAGAGAGAGAGAAATAACGTATTTTTAGAACCATAACTAAGTCAGGGTTTACTGGCCCTTGAAACTGTTGACTAATGGGAAAAAATGTTAGCTTTTCTAATGGGAAGAGAAGTTGAACACACAATACAATTGCCATTAGCAATTGTCATTAGCATCATTAGAACACTGCTAGGCCACCTAGTTATATGGTGCCAAGCATGAGCTTGCATTCGGGTTCAAATCCCGGCCCGGGTGATCCCATGCCGAAGTGTCCTTGGGCAAGACCCTAAGTTGCCCCCGATGGCAAGCTAGCACCTTGCATGGAAGCTCTGCTACCATTGGTGTGTGAGTGTGCTCTCATTTGTAAGTCACTTTGGATAAAAGCGTCTGCTAAATGAATAAATGTAAATGTAATGTTAAGAATTTTAGGAGCTCGGTGTTAGTGAAAATTTGGCAAACGACCAGGAACATCAACATTTATCTCAGAGTGTTTGGCAAATTACTGAGAAATGACTTTGTATTACTAACATTACATTGTAGTTACACTTAGCATCGACTGCTAATGTAATTACATGGGCTCTGCCATAGTGAGAAACATCAACAGCTACTACAACTCGTGAATTTGTTGCTAGCAGAAAAAGTAGACTTGGAAAGCAGTGAAATACCAGAAAGGTGGGTCATTAATATGGATTTTCATGTGAACCCTGAAATTTCAAAATATTTAAGTAAGCCAACACTTATTTTTCACAGAAGACTAGATTCACATCAGGGCTAGACCTTGTGTTAGTAGTTATTTATTTATTTATTTTTATTTACTTCATATCTAGTATGTTCTTTATAATGTATGCAACCCTGTTTTCCATATTTCAAGAGAAAAAGATATGTTATTGATGTGATGTCTTCTACGGCATTATAGCATTACAAACATTAGCTGTTGTATAATGCTTAAAAGGAACGCATTATAATGCGCTATATGTGTGCTTACTGTAGTTCATTTTATACGCTCGGTGGCCACTTTAATAGGAACACATCTACACCTACACAGTAAAATCCGTAGTGTTGAATTAACACCCAGAGTGTTCATTTGGACCCAACTGGACAAATAACACTGTATACACAGAATACAACACTGTAGGTTGTATCACCCTGGGTGCTCAATTAACACTGGGGATTTTAGCCGTGTACAGGCTTCCTTGGGCAAAGGCTCAAAGAAAACAGGTGGCTGAAGATTAGAAAAAGACCACGATGCAATGTTTTTCCAATGTGTCCAGCTTCTCTTATTTTACGATACGAAATAACAGACTCGTAAAATACACCCCAGATTGCAATGCTGTTTAATTTCGGGATTTTATATTACAGTTGGAGAAATCCTCAGAGATAGGAACGAAAGATTTATACACTTGTTTACTCATGCATTGCCAAGCAGGCCCATATTAAAATGGAGCAAATAAAACCGTGCATGGAGACTGTTCAATGATTTTTCCATCCCACTACTTTCTATAGTAGAGGGTTATCATTTTAGGGCGCTATGTCGGTTGAGCTGTATGCATTTTGGATGAATCTTGGAGTGTAATAGAATAATGGACTGTGCTGGGCCTGTGTAATTGGATAATGGTTATCAGTACATCAGCAGCAGACACTGGGTTCTGTTTCTCTCCATCCTCTCTAACCAAGTAAACAGCAACCTAATTGAATCCTCTGCCAGACTCTATTTACCTCACCAGCCGACAATAGCCATCAGATGTGTGTCTGTTTACATCCTGCATTTGTGAGCGAGGTTCTTTGTGTGTTTTGATGGGTCTGATATGAGCGAAAGTGTGCGTGTGCAGTTCTGACACTAGCAGCACCTCTGCCAATCCATCAATCATAAAGCTAATGCAGTTTATGGGACCTGCAAGGGTCCTGACAAGACGACAATGAGGGAAGCAGGCCTGGTTTAAATCAATTAGCTAAGAGGACAGAAGCAGCCTAAATCACGCACAGCTAAAGAGCCAGTTCAGATGAGGGGAGATGAGAAAGGATGGCTGTAGTGCTTAGTCAGGATAGAGTTGGCGTTCTTGGCAAAGGGCTGTGAAGATGAATCAGAAAGCGAGACAGAGAGATAGAATAAGAGAAGAGGGAAACAGAGGGGAGAATGAGATCCAATAAACCAAGCACAATTTACATAAAATCGGTTTGGACGTGATATTAACATCAGATGCAGTGTGATTTGCTGACGCAAAATGGCAGAGGATTAAACAGTGCAATCAGTGTGAGGAGAAGTTGTGTAACTTTGCGGCCCAGGACTGTCTGTTGGTTATGCGAGAGAGTGTAAGGGAGTGAAGTATGCTGCACATTTGATGTATATGGACTACAAAATTAGGTCTTTCCAACTGGTATTATACTTTTATTTGTCTTCACAGGTCAGTGCCTCCAACCCATTAGCAGGGGTCAGAGTCACCCTCGAACCAATACAAAATGCAGCTCTCCTTAAAATAGTCTGTCCTGTGCTTGATGGATTTTAGCATAATTTGCCCTGGTACAGATTTCATACATTCCTGCACATTGCAAGAGATAAAAATGTAAAGATTTTTGTCAATAGTTTGATTTATTGAAATTCAGACAGTCTTTGGCCAAAAATGTAGTAAGATACTGAAAGTAAGGACGTTTTTCTTCCTCCTCAAAGGATGTAAGTGCAGAAACATATGTTGTTTGTATTGAAAATCACAGCATGACAGTTTGCCACCTTCGCTTTAGGTAGAGAGTGAAGAGGAGGATGAATAAGTGAGGATGAGACTGCACAGGTTTGGCCATCTGGAGTCCAAAGGGTGGACTGACTAATACGGTTTAAATCATAGAAGACTGAGATGGTCATAGAAGACTGAGAAGATCCAAGATCTGTACCAAGAACTGACAGGAGAAGACATCATGTCTTGAATGAAATTTAAGAGAAATTTTTGTATTAAAAAAAAAAAAGTTCAATTCACATTGGACAACCCAGTATGATCTCACATGAATTGTAGGACATTTAAGTAGCACAAGCAGTTTCTACGAATTTCATTAAATTCTCTTTAAAAAAAAAAAACAAAGAAAAAAAAAATTTTTTTTTCTCTTTAAAAAAAACAAACAAAAAAACAGGTTAACCTTAACCATTAGTAATTTTGCTTAAGTTGGTTCTAAGGAATCGCTATGAATTTAACATTATTAGACCATGCTTTATCAGCTAGTTGGTGCATACCCTATAGTAAAATGACACACTATATAGAACCTATCAATAAAACGTTGTAGCACAGTTACTTATTAGCTAATTAAATATATATATATATATATTTAACTTTTTTATTTATTTATTTTTTTTACAGTAGTTGGCATTCAGCACTTTCATTTCATTAAGTAACACAGGCAAATGAGTATTTTTTTTAATTCCAGGAAGAGGAATTTTGTGATTGGACAACTTCCAGATAATCAAATCTTGTCACTGTGCCAAACCTATATCCAAACATATGCAACTATTATGTAAGGAATAAAACATTAGTATTAGAAGTATTAGTATTAGGAATAAAATATTAGTATTAGAAGTATTAGTATTAGGAATAAAATATTAAAAAGTTCCTCTTAACACTTTTGGTATAGCTGCTATCAACACTCATTCTCACACCAGCCTTAAACGTAATAACAAAACAATAACAACAACAACAACAACAACAACAACAAGAATCCAGAAAGTGCAAAGTCATCTCTCCTGAAGACATCAGACGTGATGTTATAGAACTGTAATCAGCACCTTCTGACCAATCAGATTTGAGAATATTTGGTATAATATAATTTCTCCTGAAAAAAAAAGAGAAAGAATACAAGACAGCGGAAATTTATTAAAACACAAGGAATATTGGAAGGGGTCACATAATGCACATATTTCCAGCAACAAAACTTCATTTTTCACTCATATAACTGTGCACATTTCCTGAAGGTTTTGTCATATTAAATGAGTAATTTATACTAATTTTTGTATTAGACTCCACGCCCCCAACCACCACCACCACCTCACCCACAATTCACCCACACATTCTCACTTGAAGAAAAATCCATTGGACTTCCTGCTGTTATGCAAATTAAGATGTATTTGCATATGCTCAGTATGTCTAAATGGAACCCCAAGTAATAATAATAATAATGAAAATAATAATAATAATAATAATGAGTCACATACACACAGTGAAATTCTTTTCTTTGCATACCCCCGTATTTTAGGAAGCAGGGTTCAGAGTGCAGGGTCAGCCATGATACATCGCCCCCTGGAGCAGAAAAGGTTAAGTAAGGGTCTTACTCAAGGGCCCAACAGGGGCAGCTTGGCTGTGCTGGGGCTTGAACCCCCGACCTTCTGATCAGTTACCCAGAGCCTTAACCACCAAACGCCCACTGCCCCAGCACTGCCCTCCACAGGCCACCACTATTATATTGTTATATAATAATAACAATAATAATTCATTAGATTTATATAGTGATTTTCTAGGCACTCAAAGTGCTTTAGGGGAAATCTCCTGAACCACCACCAGTGTTTAGCATCCACCTGATAATGCGACGGCAGCTATTGTGCGTCAGAACCACACACCAGCTATTACTAGAGAGGAGAGTGATGAGTAGGTATTTTAACTTCACTGAAACTAGAAACGGTATCCTACATTACACATTGGTGGTCCATTATATCTAACCCAACGCTGTAGTCATACTGTAGTCTGTAATCTGTTATGACTAATAGCTTGTCATATTTAAATATACAGTGAATATATTTCATTAACTAGCTACAAAAAGACAAAATGGATCTTTTAATGAAACAAAGATGAAATATCTTACATGCAACATTGCAAAAATCAACCTTTTAACATGAGTTTGCTAAACAAACATAGTGGTAATCTTCGGGGTCCAAGCACCTTTCGCAAATAATGCTCCCAGTGGCCAGTTCTTGCCAAGTTACACAGAACACTAAAGAGTTTTAACAGTTTCTAATTATAATAGTTAGACTGTTTACACATATATCATGTTATTATTAAAAGACAAATTTATCGCATTTGGATACCATGAAGGAAGCTGCTCGTTTTCTCTAACAACACCTCGAGTGTAAAATAGACTTTTACTTTTTTAATGTGCACCCGAAAGCCTTGTAAAAGTGTACTTGACACATTTACTGCAACGCCACCAAACTATCCTTTGTGAATCTAAAGGATGAATAAAACTTTTATTGTAAGAATTAGAAATTCTAACTGCTAAAATGAATGGGCCATTTTAATTAAAATGCCTACTAGGTCCTTAATGTCCTTAATGCTCTATAGAAGCTTAGCAAAGTGTTTATTTATTTATTTATTTATTTATCAGTAGGCTATGCGATAAAATCTTCCATAAAGTCACTGTGCTCAGCTCAATGATTTTCATTATCATTTGGAGATGGTGATGCCTTCTTATCATAAACTTCATAAGGCATAATATTCATTTAACCAAAAGTACAGAAGATTAATGTAGGTTAGCAAATTTTACAGCCGGCATGACTCTTACAAGCATAAAAATAAGAAAAGAAATATGTAGACTCTACAGATTTAAGAACATCACACAGATTGTATGATTAATACAAGTATGAAAAGTATGAAAGCTAACGTAACATGACTTGGCTTTGTTTGATTCGTGATTTACAATGAGTCCTGACTCTTGGGTATGCAGTACTGTATCTCTCCAGCTTGCGCAATGATTGATTTAGATCTCTTTTGAACAGATATTGATCGGATATTGAGATATTTGGGGACCTTCGACCACTTGTGGTGATGGGTTGTTTTTACACATGGTAGAAACGGCTGCTGAAATCCACACTAAAAGAAGCCAATAAGACTAGTATGGCTTCAACGTTTACAATCAAATAAAACAACAACAACAAAAAAACAATCAAACGTGATTTCTTGTGGGTTTTTTCCCAGCTTTGTGGCATGTCTAGGATAGGGTTGCCCTGTGTTTCCTGTCTGAGTTGTGGTTCTTTCTAAATCCTTCAGCATTTCTCTTAGCCTCTTGGTTGCTTCTCTGATTACATTTAAGGTATTTAGCAGACACTCTTATCCAGAGCGACATACACTACATGTTACATTTGTCTCATTTATACAACTGAGCAGTTGAGAATTGAAGGCTTTGGTCAAGGGTACAGCAATGGCAGCTTCGCAGTGCTAGGATTTGAACTTGTGACCTTCCAACCAGTAGTCCTATGCCTTAAACCAGTAGTCCAATACCTCCATATGCTTTCCAGCCATCCAACCATCCATTTTCTGTACCGCTTATCCTACACAGGGTCACAGGGGAGCCTGGAGCCTATCCCAGGAAGCATGGGGCACCATCACAAGGCACAGTCGCACACACATTCACACACTTCAGACAATTTGGAAATGCCAATCAGCCTACAACATATGTCTTTGAACTGAACTTGGAAACCGGAGTACCTGGAGGAAACCCCCGAAGCCCTGGGAGACCATGTAAACACTGCGCACACATGGCGGAGGCAGGATTTGAACCCCCAACCCTGGAGGTGCGTATGCTTTTTATGTTTTAATAAATTATTGTTAATAGTGCACTATGGGATGTTCAAAATAGATATTTGAAATGAAATCCTGATTTCAAGAACTTTGTCCTGGATTGTCATTTATAGCTCCTTGGTCTTCCATGATTTATCTAACAAGCCTTGAGGCTTTTGTGTATTGACATTGAGCCCATGAGATAACTGCACACAGGTACCTATGCAAGGCAGTGTATTCAGTAATAAGACCACAAACTAATGTATTCACTCTTATTGTAACTTCACATTGTAGTTTGAGCAGGTTTTTTGGTACAACTTACTGCCTTGAGTCAGTGTTATGCTTGTACTTTCATTTGAACTCTTAAAGTAAGTCACTTTGAGATCTGAAAATGCTGCAGCTATTAAAAGAACAATCAACATAAGCAAAGATTTAATTTCCAGATTGTTTCCTACCCCTATATTACATGTGACACTCGATTCTTCTTTGCAAGTCTTGTCCACTTGGCCAATAACTGTGCATATCATTTATCTACAAATTATTTATTTAGATCCTTAATTAGGATCTTAGTAAATCCTGGCCAAACAAACCCAATTGTTCTCCCCTTGTTAGAATCTCATTTTTAGAATCTGATTTTTCTTCAGTGTTTCACTGCTACTATTCCGATATATTAGAGACAAATTGCATATGTAGGTCACCCACTAATTTGTCTCTTTTTCACTATCAAGTCTATGCTTTTCAGCATTTATGTGCAAAATATTTAGCTTTTATTTTACCTGCCAGTAACTTCTGCTGCATGTTAAGCATCTGAACATGTTAAGCATGTTAAGCATCCTTCACTGGTCACTCTGCAGATAGTCAAAGAGAAGAATCAATACCTCGCTACCACTCTGCCATACGAGCCAAGCACTTGAGCTAATGAAATGCCCGGCTGATAAATCTCCCCTAGAACAGCATCATGGAATTACAGCTCTGCTACAGTAGCAATTCTTCGATTTCTTTTTCTGCAATCCCATAAGCGCCACAGGTACAACTTACACCTGCACGTTCATGGAATTATCCAATCACATGGCGGCGGCAGCACAATGCATACAATCTGGAAGCTTACATATACAATGATATTATTTTCCCACTAGCGTGTTTCTTTTCGAGTTAGTCCTGTTTGTTCATTTTCCTTGCTCTTCCTCTGCATTTATTATTATACACTATATATACTGTATGTATTGAATGTCATCAAACATCTCATCTCGAACTTTACAACGGCTCAGTTTAAAAGGTAGATGTGCACATTCAGCAGATCTTCACACTGCATTGTAGTCTGAACGCATGACTCTGCAGTCATTAGAAATCGGAGGCTGGTTCATGATCTAGAGCCCAGAGCACAGGTCTGAAACCGTAAATCAGTGCCGTTGACAGACACACTTATTCACTCCAGGGTATATCTTAAAATTTTGTGTCAGGAAAATGTGGGGAGAGAGTGTAGGCATGGTGTAGGCACTAAGGAGTTAGAACCAGAGGCCATGGAAGTTTCGACATTCTCATTTATTAAGCTGGATATGAGCAAATTTATTCATAAATCATTTGCTGGAGCATTTCCAAGAAATGTGATATTCATGCTAATCCATACAATATATACTATGACAGCTCTTGAGTTTATGTAAATTTACATATAAGGAAGCTTACTAACGTAAATGTCCGTGGATAGGCTTCGTCTCGTACTGTATAATTGCTGACGAGTTTATTTAATTTTATATAAGAATTACAGTGTCAAGTTTAAATTGCTTATTTATGTTAACAAATTGAATGAACATTATGTGAAAATCAATGGTCTCACGGTAATGACTTGAAAGAACGTAATGCAAAATCATTAAAGACAAATAAGATTAAAAGGATCAAAGTAATGGCACCCTATAAAATGTGTGTCTGTGGTAACTGATGCACTGCATTGGCTGAGCTGCATTATTGGACATGCTATGCACCATTTACTCATAATTTTTCCCTAGTCATATTCAGCTCTCTGTAAGCATTTGGCCTTCTATCTCTAAACGTAAATCAGCTGTGTCACGAGCATACTTGGTAAATTACAGGTGATTGTTATTTGTCAACATACACATGTGAGTACAAAGAAAACCAGTTTTAACAAAACGTCTGTGAATCTAGCAGGAATTTTATTTGGTTTTGGTTTATGAAAACATTCATGCCCAATGGATAGATGTCTGCTGAGAGAAAATGGCTCTCTCATGCAGCTTGAGGTATGACTTGGAGAGAGCAGTGTGATGTTCAGCCTGTCCCGCAATCAACCACAACCTCACTGTACAGCTAGGCACAACCACACTCAAACCAACCAGGACGGCCAGGAACCTTGGGGTGACTCTTGATGACAGCTTGACCTTTACAGACCACATCTCAGCAACTGCTCGGTCCTGTAGATTCATCCTGTTCAACATCAAGAAAATCCGACCCTACCTCACTGAACAGGCCACACAGATAC
>JAFFST010052145.1:36525-58031 GCA_022414735.1 Noturus placidus
ACCCCGCCTTGTGCCCGATGCCTCCTGGGATAGGCTCCAGGTTCCCCGTGACCCTGAAAAGGAGTAAGCGGTTGAAGATGGATGGATGGATGGATGGATTTCTTAGCATGCATGTGAACAGTGTTTTCTAAACCTGACCCTAGAAATTCCTCTATAGTGAATATTTTAGGCCCTTCCCTTCTCCTATCACACCCAACTCAAATGTGAAATGTGACTGAGCAACAATAATTAGCATTATTTTTTTTTAAAACACCACATCATAAATCTACAGTACTATGTATAAGTTTTAGGCCCATGCAAAGAAATGCTGTAGAGCAAACATGCCTTCAAATTAATTAAATTAAATTAAATGTTTCAACATTTAAAAAAATACAGTAAAAAGCAGTAAACAATAACAAATTAAAGAAAGTCAATATTTGGTGTGACAAAAAATAAAATAACAAATAGTAGTCTCTGGTACAATTTGTGCAGTTTTACAAGGAAATTAGCTGGTAAGTTTTATTGAGCATTTCAGAACCAGCCACAGTTCTTCTGGAGACTTTTCTTGCTTCTTAATTTTATAGCAAAACACAGCAGCCTCCATTGTGTTTTTTGTCTGAAAAGTGGTCTCTTACTAATAATATTCGGATTTCTTTAATGGCATACTGTCATGTAAATAGTGGAGAAGGACTAGTGACAACTTTCCCCATCAGCCACTGCACCTAGTTACATGTCTTGATTCACCTGTTTCACATTTTGGCTCATTAGCTCTGGTGTATATATAGTCAATTTTGACACTGCATGGGTTGTCTTGTGTTGTTTGGTCTGTCTATCTATATCATGTTATGCTTGCACTTGTTTCATGTAAGTCTAGTTTTGTGTTTTGTTTGATACATTATTAAACGTTTCACTTCAGTTCTTCATTTGCATCTGTCTCTACTTATAAACGTCACACAAATAGACACTTTCCTGTAACGTTTAATTTTGTGCTGGAAAACTAATGTTTGAGAATCTATTTTTTTTGTACTGAGTTGATAATCTAGATGTCATAAAATAAAAAATCTACAACAAAGTTTGTACTAAAAAAAAAGCTGCCTAAAACTTTTACACAGTACTGTATGTTATTTCCAGAACTATATCATGCTGTAAATCAGTATTGCTACACACTAAGATGGACATTTGAACAGTAATTAATCATGAGTAATCTGCATTCACTTGCTTAATTGTTAAATACTCGGTTTTAGTGATCAGACAAAGTTTAGATTTGCAAACAATACAAGCTCAGCAGTAAGAATGGGCAGGAGAAAATGCAAATTAACTAAAGGTACACACTTCAAAAACACACTGTAGCCAGTATGTAAGAAAGGTTTTACTGTGCCTTTCTTACACCTACCTGTCCTCCTACTGTATGTTGGCAGAAATAATCATATTCAGATGATTACATAATGCAAAATAACAATCTTTATTGTATATGTTACACTTATATTGTATATGTGACTTATGTTTTGGTTTTTCCTCTGATTAAGCTGTGGCTGATTTAACCCAGGTGTCTTTGTTTCAGTTAATCATGTTTGCTATTTAAACCCCTTCTTTGGCTTTGCAGATCATGCAGTATTAACCTATGGTCTCATGTGTCTTCGTTTATGTTTGAATGCAGTAGCGATTGCGTGTAGCATGCTACTGACTTCTGTGACTTCCGAGTTTTACTCCCGAGTAATGCCTATAGTTCAAATTTGGATTCTGGATGTCCTATTAGACATAAACTGCGTTTATTGTGCTGGTTTGTTTGTTTGATTATTAATAAAGACGCTGACCTGCATCTGCTTCTGCCTATAATCCTGCGTCGCAACAGTATATTTATTAGTTTGTACTCCAGCAGAATGGATTTAAAATGAGTGCCTATAAGGTTAAAGTTTAGAATACCATTGAATTTGCAGATATTGTCCTTGAAATGTTGGGCAGTGTATAGAAAAGCCTATGATTCTGATACTTCAATATAGCTGTAAATACATTGAAAGAACTCATTATGCACTTTAACCTTATTGTTCCATTTCAAATCTAATGTGCTGGTATATAGAGCCACAACAACAAACATTATATCACTGTCCACTTACAGTGGTGCTTGAAAGTTTGTGAACCCTTAAGAAATTTCTGCATAAATATGACCTAAAACATCATAAAATAACATCATATCTTAGAAAAGGTGGTAGCAAAGCAGTTATGCTCGTACTTACATAGGAACAATATTCATGAAATGTATCATTCAGGATTTAGACCTCATCATAGCACAGAGACAGCATTAGTTAAAGTAGTTAATGACCTTCTACTGGCCTCTGATCAGGGTTGTGTCTCGTTACTTGTGTTACTCGACCTTAGTGCAGCTTTTGATATTATAGATCATACTATTCTCCTTGATAGATTACAAAATGTTGTTGGCATTAAGGGAACAGTCCTCTCCTGGCTCAGGTCTTATCTGACCGAGCGTTATCAGTTCGTAGATGTAAATGGAGATTTCTAAACTCATAGCAAGGTTAAATTTGGTGTTCCACAAGGTTCTGTTTTGGGCCCACTACTTTTTACTCAATCTATGCTACCTCTAGGTCAAATTATTCGTAAACATGGAATTAGCTTCCACTGTTATGCTGATGATACACAGCTGTATGTTTCAGCGAAGCAAGAGGACAGAGAGCAGATTGATAAAGTTGAGGATTGTGTGAAGGACATTAGGCGTTGGATGCTAACTAACTTCCTTCTACTCAATTCTGATAAGACGGAAATACTTTTGATAAGATCACGTGTAGCTAGAAATAATCTTTCTGATCACATGGTTACTCTGGATGGTCTTTCTGTTTCATCATGTGCAGCAGCAGTAAAAGACCTTGGAGTGATTATTGACTCCAGTCTATCATTTGATGCTCATGTAGATAATATTACTAGGATAGCCTTCTTTCATCTCAGAAATATTTCTAAGATAAGAAATATATTATCACTACATGATGCAGAAATATTAGTTCATGCTTTCATTACCTCTAGACTAGATTATTGTAATGCCGTACTGTCTGGATGTTCCAGTAGAAACATAAACAAACTCCAGTTAGTCAGAATGCAGCTGGTTCTAACTACGGGTTCTAACTAGACCACATCACCCCAATATTATCAACACTGCATTGGCTGCCAGTGAAATCTCGCATTGATCTTAAAATACTATTATTAACATATAAAGCACTAAAAGGTCTTGCGCCGCAGTATTTAAGTGATCTTTTGATCTTCTATGATCCGCCACGCCCAATTAGATCCACAGATGCAGGTTATTTGACTGTACCGCAAATAGCGAAGGCTACAGCAGGGTGAAGAGCTTTCACTCATAGAGCTCCACGGTTATGGAACAGTCTTCCATTTAGTGTTTGGGACTCAGACACAGTCTCATTGTTTAAGTCTAGGCTTAAAACATATTTATTCACTCTAGCCTACCCTGACTAGACTTTCCATTATGCTGGTTCCTAGTCTTAACAATCTTTTCTCTCCCTCTATCCTTCTGCCGAGCTGCACATGAGTTTATGGAGATGTTGGAGATCCTGGTCCTTTCTGCTCTCCGGACCTGCATGATTGGTCTCAGAGGTGCTACTTTTGGATGGAGCTCTCATCTACTCCAAATCCAGAATGCTGGGACAAAGGCTTATTCTAAGCCAAACATATTACATATAAATCAATAATTATCTCTTTAAGAATATATGTTGTTACCCAGATGAGGATGGGTTTCCTTCTGAGTTTGGTTCCTCTCAAGGTTTCTTCCTCTTAACACCTTAGGGAGTTTTTCCTTGCCATTGTCGCCACTCAGTAGGGATAATCTCTCACCTTTACTATGTGTATACTGTGTTTATATTCCTGTAAAGCTGCTTTGAGACAATGTCTGTTGTAAAAAGCGCTATACAAATAAAATTTTATTGAATTGAATTGAATACGATTTTGATCAGATGTCCTAAAAGTAGATAAAGAGATCCCAATTAAACAAATGAGACAGAACTATTATACTTGGTCATTTATTTATAGATGAAAATTCCAAAGGGTGCAGAAATTTAAAAGCATCACTGTACTTACCGGCTGCATTGCAACTCTGAATGAAAATACCTATGTATGAGTAAATGTATAAAACATGACAGAGTATATAAAATGTGGTCTGGTTTCCTCAGAATGCTACATTAGAAGACCTGGGTGAAATTCAGCTGTGAGCCTTTTGATACTCTTGTCTGAAGCTTGTTTACTACTGCAGCTGATGGAGGAGAAAACCAAACAAATAGATCAGAAACCTGCACTTGTTACAGGAGATAGAGAGAGAGAGAGAGAGAGAGAGAGACAGAGACAGAGACAAAGAGAGAGAGAGAGAGAGAGACTTGGGACATCCATCCTGCTTACCTCTTCCTGCTATTTTTTCAAGCCTGAAGTCACAGAAAAAGCTCCCCATGCAGAATGCATGGAAAACATAATGTTGAAAATTAAATAGTGAAGTAGGATAATAATTAAGAGAGCATTATATCATGCTTGATTTTGCATCTCTTTTGCTGACACACCATGTGAGAAACTGGAGTTCTTTACAAAAGAGTAAAGAGATTACATTAGTCAATTTACAATGAGTGGAATTCTAGCCTAAGGATAGAAAAGTAATAAGAGGTAAAGAGGCACTCTGTACATGTCAGAATTGCATGCATGGAGATGCTGTTTGTTAGTGAATGCTCACAAACAATTTCACTTTGCAGTTTGTACCAGTGGCAAATCTTTGTCGTTCCAGTGGGAAAATGTTCACGTAAATGTTAATCAAAGCATTTAAACATTAGTTTGATACTAGTATTCCAGGTATTATTCCACGGAAGGATGTAATAGTCATGACAAAAAAATATATTAAGGAAAAGTTTATTAAGAGGTTTCATATTATTGAATCATATACAGTTGCAATCAAAATGATTCAACTCGCATTGCAAATCAGGTTTATTGTCAAAATGTACAGACTTTCAGCTGTTTGCAACTAACAAATTGAACAAAAGCAATTGAAATACAACAAATGCTTCAAGTGGTTTCCGCAAATTTAACTGAAAATGCAACTTATAATGATTTCTCCAGTTTCAAAATTATTTAACCCCTTCATGGTAAGCATCTTTAGTGCTTAGATCACCCTTTTGCTGTTATGCAAATATGATGCATAGCTTCTGGCAGCTTTCCTGACGAATCTTATTACATTCCTCATAAGCAATGGCCTCCAGTTCTTTGGTATATTCTTTGGTTTGTGTGCTGTAACTGCCTTCTTCAAATCCCACTAGAGATTTTTGATGGGATTCAAGTCAGGTGACTGTGATGGCCATGGAGAATCTTCCCAGACTTCTTCTGGTACCAAGCCTTGGTTGAATTTGAGGTATACTTGGGATCATTGTCCTGTTCGAAGGTTCAATGATGCACAAGTTTCAGCTTCCTCACAGATGGCATGACATTTTCTCCTAGGATTTCCTGATACTTCAATGAATCCATCTTGCCTTCCACATGCTGCAGGTTTCCAGTGCTATAGAATGCAAAGCAGCCCCAGAGCATCAACGAGCTCCACCATGCTTGACTGTGGACAGAGTGTTCTTTCTTCATTCTTCCTCCTTCAGACATTCCGATGATCCATCGTGTTGAAAATGTCCAGTTTTAGTGCGTTGCTCCACAGAACAGAATCCCAAAACCTCTGTGGATTATTTATATAATTTTGAGCCGACTTTTCTTGTGCTTTTGGGTCAGTAGTTGTAGTACATGCTTTAATGTGCTCAATGAAAGCTCAGTGCATGTTGCCACCACATCTTGCTGCAGGTCTTTTATAGTCAGTCGAGGGTTTTACACAACCTGCCTTCTCAGAAATCCCAAGCCAGTTCAGGTATTTCATGAGTTCCAGAGCAAGCACACCTGGTGTAACTAATAAAGCCCTTGATTTTTGCATACACCTGTTTTTCATATTTATGCAGTTCGGCGGGATTCTTTTCAGGCAGTTGAATCATTTTTAAACTGGAGATATCATTATAAGTTGCATTTTCAGTTGAATTTGCGGAAACCATGCATTTGTTATGTCACAACGCCACCAGCCTCGTCCGTTACCACCAGGAAACTGTCACTCACCTCGCACACACGCAGGCACACTACCTCGAACTCCACTTCCCATGAGTCACCGCCGTCGCGCCTGCGCTCTCCCTCTCCTGAATTCTGAGTGCACGCACCTGTCGCCAATTATTCCACACAGCTCACTGTCTGTATAAATTCCCCTCTGCCACACCCGATGTGAAGTATACATCTCACCCTAGCCGGCGCGTTTACCACTCTGTCATCGCCACGCGCTTTCTCCTCACTTCCGCATCTCCGGCGTCTGTTTCCTCCCTTGAGCCCAAGCGTGACAGAATACTTTGCCTCTATGGAACCAGCGGGAGATCCTCGATAGGCCGCTGCCATTGAGGGACATGGTCGCATGCTTAGCGAACATAACGCGCAAATCGCCGCACTGTCTGAGGAGGTTACGCGGCTCTGGCAAGCAGCGCATTCCAACATGGCTCTGGCCACGCCCCCCTCGAACATTCGTCCCTCACCACGGATTCTCTCTCTCTCTCTCTCTCTCTCTCTCTCATATATATATATATATATATATATATCTATCCAAAAGATGGTTCCTTGATGGTCTAGTGGCTAGCATGTGGTGCTCTCATTGCTGTGGCCTGGGTTCCATTACCGGTTAGGGAACCAACCCCAGCCACTTGAGGGTTGAATGAGTCGATTCACTGTCAGTGCCAGTCTCAAGCGAGGAATATGGGGAGGGTTGTGTCAGGAAGTTTATCCTGCATACAACTTGTGCCAGAATCAACTTATGTGGATCCACGTTGATGACCCCAAAAGGGAGCAGCATAAAGAGGGAATAAAGTACAGCTATTTATCCTCTAGAGTAGTACAGTATAGGTCAGAACTGTAGTTTGTCTGAAATTATACATTGGTAATCCTACCATTATATCTGTTTGCACATTCAGATTTTAACAAGTTCATTAATATTATTTCCCAGTATTTACATCTTGGGAAATTTCTTCTGTTTTTCTAGTTGCACCATACTTTGACCTGCACTTTTCAGCACTGGGAAATCCATTGTGCAACTGTTTTCTTAATAACCATCTTGTGCAAATGTGCTTGGTCTTGTTCATTGCAATATGAGGTCATAGTAAACTATTGAACACTGATCAAGGAGTTTGAATTCGGGTTTGAATGGAGTAGGACGCGAAGCTGGAGGCTCCTGCTGATTTCGATTAAAATTTTCATTAATTTGTGCTTTTTGGTCATATAATATAATTTAACTTATTTTACTCCTTATCTTTGCTTATAATTTAATTCTTTTTTGCACGTTAAAATGTCTGGAAAGAATACAAAATCCCGAGGTGGCATTCAAACACGACTGAGGCCAAGTTCGCACGCTGTCAGCATGTCCTGCTCTCCCCCTGAATCCTAGTTGCTGAGCGGTGACTTTGATCTCGCCTCACTCAAGCTTGAGCTGTTGGCTTCATTGAGGAAGAATATCACTGATATTTTAAAAACGGAGCTCCAGGAGATTCTCAAGGAAGCGTTGTCTACTATCCAGCTTGACCTGCAGGCTGTGTAAACAAAGCAGGCTAATGATAAAGTTGTTACCGAGGCTACCATATCAGTGTTGAAAGGTACGGTTATGGAAATGGAGCACGCGCTTACACACGACATAGAACACATGACGTCCACTATCGAGTCTCTCACTGCGACCGTGACTCAATTACAGAATAAATGTGAGGATTTGGAGCTGAGATCGCGGCGCAGTAACGTTCGAATAATGGGAGATCTAGAAGGTTCTACACATGTACAACTGCTGCTGTAGCGGCTTTGTTAAAAGAGGCATTTGGTCTGGAGAGGAAGCCGGTTTTGTATCGGTCCCGCCAGACCCTTCAGCCGAAGCCCAAACCTGGTGAATGACCACGAGCTATTGTGTGCAGATTCCACTATCACAGTGACTGTGTTGATATTTTACGCTGTGCGAGAGAGCTCCTGAGGATTACAGTGAGGAATTTGATTATCTCTGTTTTCCCTGACTACACACCCAAGTTAAGGACATGATATCTGTTATTGTGCGCAGACTGTTTATCAGATTTGAAGTCAGTAGGGGATTTTTCTCTTACTGAATTTTTTTTTTTTGGTAAGGGTTGGTTAGTTCAGCATTCTTTCCAAGAGGTTGTCTCATTGTGCTGTATTTCACATTGTGGACAACTTTTGGTTATAGAGGGATACACTGCTGTCTCCTTTGGGTTATGGAGACTTTGGGTGTTTGTAATGTTTGAGGGATTGTTGGGGGAGGGGAAATCACTCCGGGTCTAATTGACTATATCCCTATGGTTTACTTTATTAGATGGTTAGTAGTAATATTGATCCCAGCATGTCTAGGACAGGCATGCCTTTTAAGATTTATTAGTTGGAACGTCATAGGTATGGGTAATCCTGTTAAGAGATCTAAGGTTTTTATATATTTTATATATATGAAACTTTTAAAAATTCCAATATAGTATTTTTACAGGAGACTCACCATTGTATTGAAGATCATAGGTTATATTGCCCTTGAGTCTTATGCCTGTTGTTGGGTTTTAAAATATTTATGTAACCAGCAATAGTTACATTTACATTTACATTTACATTTATTCATTTAGCAGACGCTTTTATCCAAAGCGACTTACAAGTGCACACTCACACACCAATGGTAGCAGAGCTTCCATGCAAGGTGCTAGCTTGCCATCGGGGGCAACTTAGGGTTCAGTGTCTTGCCCAAGGACACTTCGGCATGGGATCACCCGGGCCGGGATTCGAACCACCAACCCCACGATTAGTGGATTAGTAGACAACCCGCTCTACCGACTGAGCCACAGCCGCCCGTGTTAGTTAGTGTAGCCATCATGTGCCGAGGTGATCGAAGTGTGTGTGTGTGTGTGGGGGGCTTTAGTGAAAATGAATCATGTGTAAATGAATCATATATAAATCTTGCTGGGGGGGGTATGTTACTGGGGTTAAAAGTTTGATTCTGTATGGATTTATGAAAATGAATCATATGTAATTAAATCACGGACATAAATCGTAAGTAAATTAATATTTGTAAACTTTCCTGGGTGGGGTGGGAAGGGCTGTTATCGGGGTAAAAAAAGTTGATTCTGTATTGATATATTTTGTTGTACTCTGAAAAGTGTATGAGAATCAATAAAAAATTGTTATGGGAGGAACACTGAGCAAATATTTGTGAATTTGCAGTTAGCTGATATACCAGTGTGAAAAGACAAAAAAAATGTCTGGCTAAAGGTCTTCCAGTAATAAGCACTGTGAAATATATTTGAGATATGCATAAAACAAAATATTGATAATCTGACAGCAATACAGCATGGTTCACTTGACATTTAGACATGTATACAATATTGATTTGCAGTTCAATATTATTTCCCTCAAATACTTTCAAACATAAGTGCTCACCTGTGAAATCAATAGTTATTATAGAAGTAGAAACACCTGAGTCCAAAAAGAAAATTATCTCCTTTTTTAATTGAACACTGAACACCTTTATATTTTGAGCAGTATGTTTTAATATACCTAGAATAT
Organism: Noturus placidus; assembly: GCA_022414735.1. Classification (NCBI taxonomy): domain Eukaryota; kingdom Metazoa; phylum Chordata; class Actinopteri; order Siluriformes; family Ictaluridae; genus Noturus; species Noturus placidus. The sequence continues at coordinate 46,156 of JAFFST010052145.1, forward strand.
GGTTTAAACAACATAGCTATACTTGTCTACACTTGTAAATGACTATCAAACATCACTTTAGGAATCCTTGGAATAATTATTAAAAAATGCATGAACATTGACAGAATTACAGTAATTCTGGGTGTATACAGACATCAATACTTTATCACCATTGTTCCTTTTACGCATCAAAAAATTGATTGAATCGGTCAACCAGACCAAATGAATACTGAGGGCCTAAATATACAACTCAACAAGTGGTAGCGTTTAGACTCACACAATGACACAGGGAAATCTGCATGCATATAGAAAACTGTGGGGGATGTCCAACATAAGAGCTGGAGGCAATGGGACCCAAACTCAGCTAATCAAAAACTTGTGGTTTTTATAGCATATTTAAAAAGATAAAACAACTACATATAACATATGAAATTTTAGACTCATTAAATACTGTATGCTTTCATGCAATTTAATAATCCAGGATTGCCTTTACCATGTTAAATATCTTTAATAATTGGTTGCATGGGTATAAAATTAAGCACTTTAAACAGATTCAGGATGCAATGTCACTTCAGTATATTTGGCCCAGAATTTGATATTCACTATTCAGTAAGAATTATATGGTTAACAATAACAGCAAAAACCATAATAACAATAATAACTGTTGTTGTTGTTGTTCTTCTTCTTCTTCCTCTTCTTCTTCTTCTTCTTCTTCTTGTTATTATTCATTATCATCATTTATTCATTAATTTCATTAAGCACTTTATCCTGGTCAGGGTTGCAGTGTATTCTCTCAGAAACACTGGGCCTGAGGCAGAAATACATCCTGGATGGTACAACATGCACGTGCAAATATTTTACACTAATTTACAAAAGGTGCAAACATTTGTTGATGCTCAGGAAAGCAACATGATACATTCAGAACCAGTGGGGTGTAAACTTTGAACAGGATGATCATGGTAAATTTTTATTATTTTGTATTCTGGGAAACATGTAAATATCTTACGTAGCTTCTGAAAGATGGAACTTAATGAAAAAGAATATATTTAAACAAAAAATTTACAAATTATATCAATTATCCTGTTAAAAGTTTATAACCCCTGGCTCTTAATGTAGAGTGTTACCTTCTTGAGCATCAGTAAAAGTTTGCAACTTTTGTAATAGTTGTATATGAATCCCTCAGTTGTCCTTGGTGTGAAAAGTTGGTTCTCAACATCATATAGACACTGTTGGAAAGGGCTCGAATATGCAGAAGATGCTGGAAAAGTAAATAATGTGCAGGGCAGTTTAACTGCCCAGGACAAACAAGGGACTCATGAACAACTATTACAAAACATGAAAACAGTCGTTGATCATCCAGGTAATACCACACAATATTAAGATTCAAGCACATGTAAACTTTTGAACTAGTTTATTTGTGTAAATTCAGTTATTATTGTGTCTTGTGGACCATATGAAATCATCTGAAATGTGAAATCATGTGAAAAAGATTATATAGGGCAGTACAAAATAAAAATAAAAAATGCATTTTTAATGACATCTTGTTTTTTTTAGATTATATTACATTTATTCATTTAGCAGATGCTTTTATCCAAAGTGACTTACAAATGAGAAAATACAAGAAAAGCGATATCAAGCAGTAGTGCTACAATACAAGATCCATTAATTGAGTTCCAGAAGAAGCAGACTGTGCAGTGCAGAGGTGTAAGTGTCAGAGTAAGGGTTTTTTTTTTTTTAATTTAAATTCATTTTATTTATTTATTTATTTATTTATTTATTTATTATTATTATTTTTATTACGGGTTGATTAGGTGTTCATGGGTCTTTAGCTGTTTCTTGGAGATGGTGACAGATTCTTTGGTCTGGATTGAGGTTGGAAGTTCTTCCACCACAGGGGAACAGTTAGTTTGAAGGTTCTTGAAAGGGAAAGGGTTCTTGAACCACGCTGAGTAGGTACTACTAAGCATTGGTCATTGATTCATCGCAGATTACGTGAGGGAACATAAGCCTTCAGGAGAGAGTTGAGGTAGGAGGGTACTGTACCAGACAAGGTCTTGTAGGTGAGCATCAAGGCCTTGAATTTGATGCGGGCAGCTATAGGAAGCCAGTGGAGTGAGATGAAGAGGGGTGTGATATGGGTTCTCTTGAGCCGGTTGAAGACGAGGCATGCTGCTGCATTCTGAATCATTTGAAGGGGTTTGATGGAGCTGGCTTTGAGGCTCAAGAGTAGTGAGTTGCAGTAGTCCAGTTTTGAGATAACAAGAGCCTGGACTAGTAGTTGTCTAGCCTGTTTGGTGAGGTCTGATTTTCTTGATGTTGTACAGGATGAACCATCAGGACCATGCAGTTGTTGAGATCAAGAATCACCCCAAGTTTCCTGGCCATCCTGGTTGACTTGAGTGTGATTGAGACAGCTGTAGAGTGAGGTTGTGGTTGATTGAGGAACAGGATGGGATGACGAGAAGCTCAGATTTTGCCAGGTTGAGCTTAAGGTGGTGTTCCCTCATCCAGACTGAGATGTCTGACAGGCAAGTAGCAATTCGTACAGAGACGGATGGATCGTCAGGTTGCAAAGACAAATAGTGTTTCATCAGAAAAGCAGTGGTATGAAAAGCCATGCTACTCAATCACCTGCCCCAGAGATGTAGCATAGATAGAAAAGAGCAGTGGACCTAGAACTGACCCCTGTGGAACGCCAGTTGTGAGTTGCTGAGTTTCAGAAATACCTCCCCTCTTCAATACCTTCAAGGATGCTTAAGATTTTGCTGATTCTGTATGGGGTATGTACATTTGCGATGGAGATTGTTGTCCAAATATGCCACCACTCTCAGCTAACATGTTGAAATAATGCACTACCCACATTTACACTCCTTGAAAAAAAAATATACTTTGAATCAGATTACAAGCAGCATGAATTAATTACACCAGAGTGCCAAGTTTAGGATGCAAATGAACAGTTTAATTAAATTAAATGCAGAAATCTGAATTTCTGTGGAACTTATTAACCGGTCACTCCCAGAACCAAATAGTGCTTTATTAAAGGCAGACAAATTTGTAGGTAAAATTATTTTGCTTATACCTAAAACACTCCTGAACACTCATGAACTTTTATTACATGTAAAACATGAGTATGTGGTGCAGTACAACTGCTAATTAGAGTGATAAAATATTGTAATACTGTAACTGCTGTAGTGTTTATGCCAATAAAGGTGAAGTAAATAGAATGACCATCAAAATACAGTAATTTTCTTAAAATGTCAAATTTACAAAACTTTGGCAGTGTATTTGCCAAGCTTATTTGAGAAAATGCTATTTTTCCTCCGGCACTAGGTGGTGGAGGCATTATGTTTTCAGGTTTTCTCTCTGCCTGTAAGTCTCTCTGAGATTCTTGTCAGTCAATATCTCAAGAATGAATGGTTGCATGTTTGTAGGATTTAAATAGAATTGTCATTGTAACAAAATTGTTAGATTTTGGAAATGATACAAACAGGGTCAAGGTCAAATGTCTAAAAAATATATTAAATAATGTCCTTCCTCTCATAAATGTTATATTTCTGGCATACAAACCAGTAACAAGAAGGACTAGACTTATTGATGTTAGAGGCATTACCATTGACAAAAGTTGGAATCAGGTTCTGATTCTCTTCAGTACAGTTAAGTACAGTTTTGCCATCATATTAGCACCTCTATCATAATAAAACCGTTTTGCTTTTACTTTTCCAGCATTGTCTTGGTACATGGCTATTTTATTATAATTAGTTTTCCGGTAATGTACAGGTTGTTTCATATTCACATGTTCAATCCTATCTCTTTTATGTCAGGAAAAGCACATAAAGCATTTATCAAATTGAATATTGAATGGCATTGGGAAAAGACACTGAGGACCATTATTCTTATTCTGTGGCCTCGGGACATCATATAGCATTTCAGATCCAAAAGTGATGATGAGAGTAAGAGAAAAACTTTGCACCGATCGATCAAGAGTAATCTTGTTTTGCAGAAGTTCTAATATGTTTTCTTATGATTGCATGTGCTGAAGAGGGATTGAGCAGCCCGGTACAGTCTATATTGCATATCAAATGTTTCAGAAATGTTTAAAGTAGGCTGCCAACTGTAAAAGTTCAGAGGCCTATCAAACCTTCTCTATAAAAAAAAAAAATCCATTTTCTATTGCCATTAAACTTGGCCATCCAATGGGCAAGTGACTCTATTGAGTATTTACTTTTTCCCTAAAGCCCTTCATCCCCATTCCTCTTCTCTGCCTCGTTTGTTATGTTACCAAGGGCGTATTTATTTAAGCCAAGATTTCTCATAAGCTGAGGTGTACTCAGGGGACAGAGAAGGTGAGGAAGACAGAGAGTGCTCATAACTCATTTCATGCCTGTCTCCTCAGCCCTAGAGCCACTCAGAGAGAGAGAGAGAGAGAGAGAGAGAGAGAGAGAGAGAGAGAGAGAGAGAGAGAGAGATGATTGAAGAAGAAGAGTTATGACAGAATACAGGGAGAGAAAAAGGGGGAGGTTCTGTTTATAACATTGAGCTGACTGAGTGAGTTAGGAGGTGGGCTTGTCTCAAAAAATGTGTTGTATCAAATATCATAACCCAGCGTGTAATGCTTAAACCTGTGATCCTGTCATGTTTTTTAAAGAATGGGGTATGACTTTCATTGTATAATGAGAAAACATCACACTGAAAAGGTGGTAGAGTGCATCTTAGAAGGCAGACATACAGTGGGCTCAAAAAATCCTGTAATCCTGAAGCACTGTTTTTATTTGACCATGTATCATGTAAACAAATCTTGTGAAATTACATCGTTCTTTAACAGTACAAGTGTCACATCCTATCCCAGGAGCATGAGCTACTATCCCTCATCCTACATTGTAAGAAATAGCATCTTAGAAAGTAAAAATATCTTGACTATAGTCACACTTATTTATAGCCAAATGTATCTAGTATTTCACATTATAAGTATTTCATATTATAGTATTGCATATTATTCTGCCAATATAAAAACATGCTGAAATGTCCATATGCATGCACTGGAGGCACTGAAACCCAATTTGCTCCCAATGGCAGGCTAGCGGCTTGAGTGACAACATTGCTATTATTGGTGTGCGAGTGTGAGTGTAAATGGGTGAATGAGAAACAGTGTAAAGAAACACTAAGGTTAAAAGGCACTATATAAGTGCAGACCATTTACATGTCTGTATGGATAATAAATAAAAATAAATTATACATTTATAATAAATAAAATAATAATAAATACATGGATGGATGGATGACATATGCCTTCAAAGTCATGAGCAACATGAGTAACCTTAGGCCTACAATGAAAAGTGCTCAGAGATATCTGAGCTACCCATGTAGAATCTGGAGAATTTACGAATATCCATGGTGACATCCATGTAGCAGCAACAACGCACACTTTCTGGAGTGGCACACTTCTAAATAAGGCCCATAAGGGGGAGACTGTCCTCATAGTGTGACATTTGACTGCAGTGGCTGGGAGGTGTTAACGTCCACCACCCAGTGGGCCATCCTTTGCTTTCCCAAGGGAATATTTTTTTTTTTTCTGTCTCCCTCCATTGCAGATGAATAGCTTGCCTGAGGACCGGATGCCTGCCAATTGAGTCTAAATAATACAATTAGGTGCATACTAGTCATAGCAAGGGATGCTTAACTTATTCAAAGGCTTTAGGTCAATTTATTTATTCACAAACCACAAGGTCACCCTAATGTCATCTGACCATCAATGTATGTAATGTGAACCTATTGCAAGACCATTTAATGTCACAACTCTTTTTACAGAGGTGATTGCTATCAAAAAGGCAGTTTTCAGAGATAATCATTTCAACTTTCAAGGCAAGTTTCAAGGCATCCTGCAATCTCTTATAGTGGTGGCCTTTAAGGGATTTGAGTACAAAAAAAAGGAAGGTCTCACACCAGGCTCTTGAGGAACAGGTAATCATACAGCTTTTTTTTTTAGGTTTGTAAAACATTTCTGATCTTGAGAGTCAGATAGAACCCTACAGAGCCACACTGCTAATCAGCTTGTAAGGGATGTGGCTTTGATGACTATCCCTATTTCATAGGCCACCTTCCCAAACCAGACTGCTTCTGTTAGGAATGCCCTGCATTTCCAGCAAGACAATGCTTGGGCTCCTTTTGCTGAAACAAAGAGACATTTTGCCCATGGCAACTGAAGTCCAGCCATAGACTGATGATCCATTTCTGAAATGCCTATATCTCTATCAAACATAGGGTGATTACTACTGCATCTCCTGTCATCAGTCCTAAAAGCAAGGAGGATTTGGGGGTTGATCTGCACTCTTTATACAGAGCAAATTGTGTTAACCATGCTAAGCAATGTCAATAAACTTAATTAGTAGAGAGTCACTTCATATCTTGTCCCAGGTGACCATAAACTGGAGGTAATATGTCAATCAGGACCCCGAACAGAGGTTTTAATGTCTGCAGATTGGAGGGTCTGCTCCCTTACGAACAGAAAAATAGCTAACATCTTGCTAGTGCATGCCACATGTGATGAAATATTGGAAGTCCTAATCTGGGAGTAATCAGTGCATCTGTGCTCAGTACTTTGGCAGTGCACATCTGCTGCCCAGTATTTGGTCATACACAAGTCGGACCCTGTCTTAGATGCTGCAAAGTTTATCATGGCAGCTCAGATGGTATGTCATTATAAGCCCGAAGTAATCTCCTTGATGTGGCTGTATACATAGCATTCTCTGGTACAGAAGGATAGCTGGCCATTGAATTGTAAGGGCTCTGTAGAAAAGACTAAGCCTCTAAATTGAACAATTTTAGCTCCCATATCACTGATTTTGTCTTAGAATGACTGCTTCCAAGTTGTTGACTCATCTACAGTGAAACGCTGGGCTTCATCTTGTGCTTATTGGCTGTTGCTTTACATGGCATTTGTGACTAGCAAGAGTTCAGACTGCAAGACTTGGGCCAAATTTTGATGCAGAACAGCAAATAATACATGGGATTCTGTGGAATGGGATAATTTGTGTATGAAGGATTAGCTGAAATTCAAAAATGATGCCTCTTTTGCACAATTCTTTTAGCTGTTAAATGTTATTGGCAACATTTTGTTTGTCAGTCAAAAACAACACATTTAACTTTAGCCTTTTTGCATCTAGCACAAAAGCATGTTGTAAGTGTACAATATACTGTAGGATTGATTGGCATTGATGGCACAATGCATAAAATCATGCAGATACAGGTAAAGAGCCTCAGTTAATGTTCCCAACAAACATTAGAATGGAGAAAATGTGCGATGTCTGGGACTTTAACCATGCCATTGTTGTTGGTGCAAGAAGGTCTGATTTGAGTATTCCAGAAACTGATGATCTCCTGAGATTTTTACACTCAACAGTCTCTAGAGTTTACACAGTGTGACATTGGGCTCCTGTCCTGTCTGCCAAGAACAAGAATCTGAGGCTATCGTGGGCACAGATCCAGTAAACCTGGACAGTTAAATTAGAACAAAAAAAATACCTGGTCTTTTTTTTTAAGTCTTCAAATCTCCAGTTTGGGTGAGTCTATGATCCCTGTTCTTTGCTGGAAGGAGAGGAACCCAGTGTGGCCTTATTTTGTTGTAGCCCATCCATCTCAAGATTAAATCTTTTGTGCATGCTGAGGTGCTTTTCTTCTCACCACGGTTGTGAATAGTGACTATGTGAATTACATATTTTGTGGCTGTTCGAACCAGGCGTTTCCACCCACAGGACTGTTGCTCACGCAGTGTTTTTTGTTTTTTGCTCCATTCTGTATAAACTGTAGAGACAATGGCATGGTGGATGGTGGAATGGTGGATGGTGACAGTATGTGCAATGCATATTGATGCATTTTTGTAGTAGATTTCTTTATGAACAATACATCTAATTAAATTATTGTTTAAGGTATTTTTATTTTACAACATTTCTTTACATGCACCTAAGACTTTTGCACAGTACTAGTGTATAGTATGTATAGTTTCTGACATTTAAGATCAGGAAGACTGCACACTGTACAATGCGCAACATACTTCCATTAGAAATAATATAACCAGAGTATGAACCTTAACTAAAGTCCATGACTATACTTGAGACTCAGACTTTAGATCAAAGACTTCAGATTACTCTAAGCTGCAAAATGTTATTTCTAAACATCTCTTGTCCCTATGTATGTCATTGGACAGTGTTTTGCTCATAGTATAATCTATCATTTTGAAAAATTAATAAATTTTAGGGCAATTACCTACATCATTTTATTTATATATATATATATATATATATATACACACACACACACACACAGTATCTTAAAAAACTGAGTACACCCTTCACATCTTTGTAAATATTTGATTATATCTTTCCATGTGACAACACTGAGGAAATGACACTTTGCTACAATGTAAAGCAGTGAGTGTACATCATTTATAACAGTGTAAATTTGCTGTCCCCTCAAAATAACGCAACACATTAATGTCTAAACCACTGGCAACAAAAGTGAGTACACCACTAAATAAAAATATCCAAATTGGGCCCAAAGTGTCAATATTTTGTGGCCACCATTATTTTCTAGCACTGCCTTAACCCTCTTGGGCATGGAGTTCACCAGAGCTTCACAGGTTGTCAGTGGAGTCCTCTTCTACTCCAACATGATGACATCACAGAGCTGGTGGATGTTAGAGACCTTGTGCTCCTCCACCTTCCATATGAGGATGCCCCACAGATGCTCATTAGGGATTAGGTCCGGAGACATGCTTGGCCAGTCCATCACCTTCACCCTCAGCTTCTTTAGCAAGGCAGTGGTCATCTTGGAAGTGTGTTTGTGGTCGTTATCATGCCAGAACACTGCATATTGATTATGCTCTGCTTCAGTATGTCACATTACACGTTAGCATTCATTGGAAATGTGACCTTCACTCTCCTAATGAACAAAATGGTGCTGAAGACTTACAAGAAAAATAGCTAACTTGTGATTATTTTTTTCCCCTTCCTTTATCTTACTGGCATTTTTTTCTTATCTGCATCTAACCGGCAATTTTTGTGCACAACATCAGTCAACCAACATTACAGATATAGTGGAAAGCATCATCCTCTCTTTTTGTCATGTTAACCTTGTGAAGAACTTTTGGCCCCAACATTACTGAGCTAGCTAAGTTCCATTAACCACTGACTGTCTATACAGTGGGGGAAAAAAGTATTTGATCCCCTGCTGATTTTGTACGTTTGCCCACTGACAAAGAAATGGTCAGTCTATAATTTTAATGGTAGGTTTATTTGAACAGTGAGAAACAGAACAACAACAAAAAAACAGAAAAAACACGTAATTTTTTTTAATAAATTAATTTGCATTTTAATTATGGAAATAAGTATTTGACCTCCAGAGGAATAAGAAATATTTCTGGCTCCCATGTGTCTTTTATACAGGTAACGAGCTGAGATTAGGAACACACTCTTAAAGGGAGTGCTCCTAATCTCAGTTTGTTACCTGTATAAAAAAGAAAAGAAAGAAAAAAAAAAAAAAACACCTGTCCACAGAAGCAATCAATCACTCAATCAGATTCCAAACTCCCCACCATGGCCAAGACCAAAGAGCTCCCCAATGATGTCAGGGACAAGATTGTAGAACTACACAAGGCTGGAATGGGCTACAACACCATTGCAAAGCAGCTTGGTGAGAAGATGACAACAGTTTGGAAGAAACATAAAATAACTGTCAATCTCCCTTGTCCTGGGGCTCCATGCAAGATCTCACCTTGTGGAGTTGCAATGATCATGAGAACAGTGAGGAATCAGCCCAGAACTACATGGGAGGATCTTGTCAATGATTTCAAGGCAGTTGGGACCATAGTCACCAAGAAAACAATTGGTAACACACTACACCATGAAGGACTGAAATCCTGCAGCACCCCTGCTCAAGAAAGCACATATACATGCCCATCTGAAGTTTGCCAATGAACATCTGAATGATTCAGAGGACAACTGGGTGAAAGTGTTGTGGTCAGATGAGACCAAAATGGAGCTCTTTGGCATCAACTCAACTCGCCGTGTTTGGAGGAGGAGGAATGCTTCTTATGACCCAGAGAACACCATCCCCACCGTCAAACATGGAGGTGGAAACATTATGCCTTGGGGGTGTTTTTCTGCTAAGGGAACAGGACAACTTCACCGCATCAAAGGGACGTGGACAGGGCCATGTACCGTCAAAACTTGGGTGAAAACCTCCTTCCCTCAGCCAGGGCATTGAAAATGAAAAGTAAGTAAGTCATTACCAAGTACCAAGTCATGTTTTGCAGAGGGGTCAAATACTTATTTCCCTCATTAAAATGCAAATCAATTTATAACATTTTTGACTTGCGTTTTTCTGGATTTTTTTTGTTGTTGTTATTCTGTGTCTCACTGTTCAAATAAACCTACCATTAAAATTATAGACTGATCATTTCTTTGTCAGTGGGAAAACATACAAAATCAAAAGGGGAATAAATACTTTTTCCCCCACTGTATCTGTTAACCAGCATTAACAGTCAATGAATACATGAACACAGCTCTAACCAGTCCTCCTAATGCTAATTACAATAGCTTGCCTTGTTTAAAACACTTGCTAAATGTAGGTAACATTAACCCACTCTCATTATGGTGAATAGATACAATGCTGTTATTGGTAACTTTTAAAAAAGTAATGGGAATGTCTAACATTACCATGAGCTATATGCTAAAATTACCTCAGTCAAGGACATCGCTAGGCCTATTTTGGGGGAGGGGGAAGTCCCCCAAAATATTCATTTGCCCCCCTAAGAAAATAAATATATGAGCCAATATATTTTCTTTTTGATTTCATTTTTCATCAATGGTTCTTCTCCATTGCATCTTAAATATGTGTTCCTGGGCCCTAGGACCTGGGGGAGGCGGGTTGCTTTATGCGCTACACACACACACAATGGCTACACACCTATTTGTCCGTGTATTTTTTGGTTGATAAACCAATTGACTGGGAAAATTTCACAACAAGTAACAATTATGGAGAAGTTTAAGGAGCTTCTCAGTTTTCTTCAAAGTTAAGCAACAAAATAAAGACTTCAGCTTGAGTTTCCCATTAACATCTATTTAAAATGGAAATGTGGCAGCAGTGGCTTGGATGCAATGTGGGTTCAGTGTCTTAATGTTGATGCTGGGGCCAGAACTAGCAAAAGCATTTCTGCTTCCAAGGTAGCTGTGATGGATTAAGCTGCCAAAGATCCATCTCCATCAGAATCTGCATAACTTGGATGGTGAGAAGTTTTAATATGCCAACACAAAAACATCACGTTGATCTTTGCCCAAATTGCTCAGTTTTAGAATACCACTGTGTCTGGTCAATGATCATAAATTGGCTTCATGCTTGGCTGCCTGATCTCTATGAATCCTGTAAGCAGTGATTTATGTCTTGTGGACAACAATCAACAACATTTTACAGCTAATTCTGCGAATCATGCAATTTTGGCAAAATGAGACAAAACTTGCAAGGAGAAAAAAATATATAGTGTGGCAAGGTGTCTGTTTGTGTATGGGTGTATGTGTTAGCAAGAAAGATCTGAAATGTGATGTCTTGCCAATAGTGAAACCTGAGCCCTGACTTTTCTGGGCTGAAGCGAGGAAGATGATATGTTCATATACAAGATTCAAGCACTCTGTGCCAAGTTGCTGTTAGTGAGGACAGCACAGCCTGAGGAGAGGATTTGCCAGATCTTATCAAATGTGCCACTAATACACCTAAATCAGCACAGACCTCCACTGTGATGTGAACTTGTATTTTTGTATGCCAATTCAGAGGCGGATACAGTTTGCTGAACAATATCTAAATACAGCCAATATTTAAATGAATATCCAAAAAAAAAAAAAAAAAAAAAA
>JAFFST010052146.1:20856-41130 GCA_022414735.1 Noturus placidus
GCCTCTTGGCTGCATCTCTGATCAGTCTTCTCCTTGTATGAGCTGAAAGTTTAGAGGGACGGCCGGGTCTTGGTAGATTTGCAGTGGCCTGATACTCCTTTCATTTCAATATTATCACTTGTACAGTGCTCCTTGGGATGTTTAAAGCTTGGGAAATCTTTCTGTATCCAAATCCGGCTTTAAACTTCTCCACAACAGTATCTCAGACCTGCCTGGTGTGTTCCTTGTTCTTCATGATGCTCTCTGTGCTTTAAACGGACCTCTGAGACTATCACAGAGCAGGTGCATTTATACAGAGACTTGATTACACACAGGTGGATTCTATTTATCAACATCAGACATTTAGGTCAACATTGGATCATTCAGAGATCCTCACTGAACTTCCGGAGAGAGTTTGCTGCACTGAAAGTAAAGGGGCCGAATAATTTTGCACGCCCAATCAGTTTTTTATTTGTTGAAAACGTTTGAAATATCCAATAAATTTGGTTCCACGTCATGATTGTGTCCCACCTGTTGTTGATTCTTCACAAAAAATGACAGTTTTATATCTTTATGTTTGTGGCCTGAAACGTGGCAAAAGGTCGAACAGTTCAAGGGGGCCGAATACTTTCGCAAGGCACTGTGTATATATATATGTGTGTGTATATGTGTGTATAAATATATCTATATCTCTATATCTCAGTATCAGTGATGAATCAATCAATCATGATTCTGCAATCACTGATACAATCTGAATCAGACCCAGTACAGAAATAAAACCCCCAGATCATCACTTTTGATATTCCCCATTTTGTTAAATGTGTGTTCATCCTTGTGAACAGCTTTGAGAAGTGTGTCTTTTATGCTTAAAAATGTAGTTTGTTTCCTTTTCACACTCCGGCAATAGACATTTAGTACATGTTTAATTTTAATGCAAAAAAAAGCTATGGTGCAATTAAGAAAATAAATAGATTGCACTCTTGGAGTAATAATTACATCTCTATATATTTGCTGTATTTTTTCCCTACCAACACCGATTCCTCTGCTTTCTCTTCATCTCTACCCATTCATCAGTTTAGACCTGTAGCAGAGTTATCACCTTGATAACTGGATGGTCCTTTTTTTATTAACTGGCTGTCCTGTCTGTCTGTATGTGATGCAAAGCTTCTGTGTTCTCTCATACAGCATTAATGTCCTTGTGTGTTACCTTTCTTTTTCCTTTTTTGTTTTTATTATTCTTCTCTTGTATAAAAAGTGCATTTTGTATACCTTGTTTTTTTTTTTTTCCCTCCTCTCTTGTTCTTTCACAGTCTGTCTCTATTTAGACCTGAGCACCCACTGTCTCTGTTCTCATGCTTTTAGTCTCTTAAGACTGTCACATGGCCTACCGTTCCGTACCAGCACTCGGCTGGAGTCGGTAATCATGTGACGCATCCTCTGTTTGGTCTTGTGTTCCAGTGTCTGGTTAGGTTGACTGTGATCACCCAAAAGCAGATCTTCGCCTACGATACAAAGGTTCCTAAATCTCTGCTTCTGGAACGTGCCATGCTTCCTACCTGCACGGAATCTTTGTTCTTTGTTGTTGTTTTTTTTCCTCTGCATACATACACTGCCCACATATTGCAGACATATAGCACAGATGCGCACAGCTGTCTGCATTCTGTTTTTGTTTTTGTCTGTCTTACTTGTGCCCAATCATACACAGCACATCAAATTAATGTGATCATCTGCTACTCACAGAGTTTGGCTTGAGCATGCCTGGATCCCCCAGCACTCATGTTTCATTGCGTTAGCCAGCGGTTGTCACCATAAACGAGCAGATTGAAAATCAAATGGATTTTGTGTTTGACTTGGCGCTGTGGCCAGCCTGATTGTCAATAGTGCGTAAAGGTGCTGGAATGCCAGCTGTTTTGGTGGGATGTTGAGCGTGCAAGAGCAGTATTCCCAGAGTGCTTTATAAATAGCTCGGTGTGATGAATCCACCCTTTTCTAACATTTTTTAACCCTTTAACCCAATAAAATCTGCAGCTCATTTCAGGCAATTAGACTCGAGGTTAAGATAATAACCTTGATGATGTGTATGACCTTTAGATCCAGTGAACTAAAATTCCTTTCAAACCATGGCCAGTACTTTTGGGGTCACAGCCTTGATATTGTAAGCATCCCTGCATTATATGTGGCTTAGTGTGTATGAAACATTGCCTGAAGTGAGAATGCTTGCCCTTTTGCTCTTATAGCTTTGAGCTCAGATGTTATCATCTCTCTCTCTCTGTGTGTGTGTGTGTGTGTGTGTGTGTGTGTGTGTGTGTGTGTGTGTGTGTGTGTATTTTTTAATATATATTCATTCTCTCCTCTTTCACCCTCAACCTCTCTCCATCCTTCTCTCTCTCCTTCAATTAATTTCTCCACAGGCTTTGGCCAGTATGAGTCTAAACACTCAGCCTATTCTAAACCTGGAGAAGTTCCAGGAGGGTCAAGATCTGCCTCTTCTGCCCCCAGGCCGTGATAAGTCCTCCCCCTCCTCCACCGAGTTTAACCCTCTTATTTATGGAAATGATGTCGACTCTGTGGATGTGGCCACAAGGTCAGTTTTGTCAGAATTAGATCCCAGGCTCAAAAACGGGTCGGTTCAAGAAATGTGAAGGCTGTGTGCAAAAGTTTGCGTACCCTTAGGAATAAATGAAGATGACATGGTAATTTATTTTATACCAAAAGGCATCTTACAAATCTTCTGTAATTACTACAAGTAAGAAAAATGTGTGTGCATGCGCGTTTTTAAAATATCTTGAACCAAACAATTTTTAAACCAAAATTTTTGGCCTGGGATCTCTTTGTGAATATGATATAAACATTCTCTAATAAATTCTCCCAACATGGGTTTGGCAAAGCTTTATAGAATTCTGTTTTCTGTTGATCAATTGTAAAACATAGTGTGTGTTCTTCTTATTTTCATTACTTCAGGGTGGCAATGGTGAGATTCTTCAACTCTCCAAACGTACTGCAGGGCTTTCAGATGCACACACGGACACTGCGACTCTTCCCACGACCCGTGGTAGCCTTTCAAGCTATGTCTTTCCTGGCGTCACGGCCAAGGCGCTCCAGCTTTGCCGAGAAGCTCTCGCATACACAGGCTGTGGAATATTATGGGGAGTGGGCCCTAAACCCTACGAACCTGGCCTTCCAAAGGATTCATAATAGTAAGAGGACACACAGTACCAGTGGAAACAAACTTTAAAAAAATTTTGGCTGCATGTTTTAAATTAACGTTCGTGTCTGTGTTTATCTGTTTCAGATGTGTATGACCCCTCCTTGATAGGTGATAAGGCTAAGTGGTATGCTCATCAGTTGCAGCCTGTGTTTTATCGCGTGTACGATGGAAACTCGCAGCTTGCAGAGGCTATAAGTGGACCACTGGAGGATGAATGTAATGATTCGGACCCTACAGATGACAGGTAGTAAACACATACGGTTCAGAGTTTCCATTAGTCGATAAATACCCGTTTTTGTTCAATTTTTCAAAATGTCACACGCTTCTCCTGTAATATGTACTCCGATTCGCTCGCATTATTCAACTCGTTCAACCACACACACGTGCACGTCAGCACATGTACTGGTCGTCTTTCTCTCTTTCTGTCTCTTTTTGTCTCTCTCTGTCTGTCTCTTTCTGTCTCTGTCTCTCTCAAACGCTTTCTCGTTACAGGAGGCACTGAAAGCAAAGACAGACACACACACAAGTAAACTCAGGCTTATACATCACCGATCAGAATCACGCGTTACCTGCCGATTCAGCCCGCCTCTGTCCACCCACAGCTGACGACCACGCCCCCCACCGCCACAATCGCATACACTACACATAGTCCAAAATGTTACAGTCCAAAATAAACGCTCAAATGAGACATCTGATTCTTTTTTTTTTTTTTTTTTTTTCCCCGGACACATTGGCCCGCACCAAAATTTCTTTAAAAAAAAAAAAACATATAAATGCTAATCATATCCAGTTTGGGTGGTTAGACTTGTGCCTGACTCATCCAAGGGGCTGCTTTAGAGGATTGATGAACTGATGAGGCGCCTCAGAAAAGTCTTCCAGTCACCCAGAATTAAACTGCAGTCACGTTCGAAATATGCACGACTCTGAAAGCTTGGCAGCAAAGCAAAGACATTCTCTGTTTTACTGCAGTTAGCAATTTAACCATAACTGATTTGCACTTTTTCCACATTACTGTTAGGGTATGAAATCAAATTCTACATATACACAACGTTTTGTAGGTTGGAAATTTGTTGCCAACTTATGTTCATTAACCTTTCCCATTTGGCTCTTGGCAAACTTTCCGTCCATAAACAGAATCGCAAAAGATACCGTCTAATTCAGCCTGTCGACTGGCAGTGTACCATCCTGCCTTTTTTTATGGAATATTTTATAGTCGTTTTGAAGTATTAAATAAAACCTCATGCCTGCACAACGCTGCTACAATGGCTTCCTTAATTTAGAATTTCTTGTTCTGAAGCTATAGCAGATATTCACCAGAGGTCAAACCTTGTCTTTTCCTCCAGAGAAACTTCCCATTCTATTAGCTGAATGTTTACTAATGAACATGCTGTGTGTTTGTTACAGTGGAAGTGACAGCGAGGCATACGACGATTCCAGCTCTTCTTACTCGTCACTGGGAGATTTTGTGAATGAAATGATCAAAGGGGATATCCAGGGCGATACACCAAGTTAGTTATGATTCCTTCCCGCTGACTTTTTTTTCGTTCTTGCCTTTTATCTGTTTTGTTTGTTTTGTTTAGTCCTAATTAGAACGCTCTGCATTTTTCCGGTTCTCTCACAGATGTCGATCCCTTGACACACGCAGCACTGGAGGATGCCAGTGAAGTAGAAATCCATGAATTTCTGGAGTATAAGGGTGAGGAAAGCGAGGAGCGTGGGTCTGAGGTCGAGGGACCTACCGAAGCCATAGATGGCCAGCCGCACCGCTCCAGTTCCAGCACCACAGCGAGCTCCAGCCCCAGCACCATTATCCAGGGAGTGAATCATGTCAGTACTCTTACCTGGTATTGAGTCAGAATGCTGTTGTCCGTATTGTATTATCACAGCAACACTAAAAAAGGCATTTAAAGAAAAGGCATAGTTGTGAAAAAGCCTACATGGTTAGCTTGAGCTCATGCCAGTCTTTGTGCATGTGCACTTGGCAGGCAGTATTACACTTGCACAAGTGATTGCACCCCTAACATTTAATACAATTCATTTATCTAGTCTGCTTTATGTGGCAGTCCTATTTTGGCGATCAAGCACGCAACGTTTGAGAAAAAGCTATCTGTTTGATCAGTTTGACGTCATTATAATTCTTTAAGCTAACAACAGATCCTTGTGCTAAAAGAAACACGTGTATATTTCTGTTAGTTGCGTTTTCAATGTAAATTCGTATGCGAAAGGCTTTGGAAGTCGCTTACGGTGATTTTATTCAATTACTCAAAAGCAGTCGTTTGTATTTGAATAATGTGCAATTTGTTGTTGGCTGGAATCGTTCGGCCGCTTCAGTAGACTCCGCGCGTCCTCGATCTCCTGTGAGCCGTCGAATAAATGTGGAACTGTTTGTTGAACCGAATCAAATCGAGACTGTAAGAGAACCATTTAAATGGCAATTTCAATTCACTAAGGCTTGAAAAGACTACTGTTTATCCATTTTGTATTATGAAAGAAATTTATATCTTGGCATGATTTATATTTTTGTCTACAACACCGATTTAATCCTACACCTTCATTTAATCATACACCTTCAGATCAAAAGGTTTTTAACATCATGAGAAACATCAGTCGAGTGTCCCCAAACTTTTGACCGGTAGGGTATATAACCAGACATTGAGAAAGAATAGGGGTGATGCTGTTTAAATACACAAAGCAACGAGGGGAAACGTTGTCCAGGTAAACGCAATTAAAGAATAAAAATTTAATTTAAAAATTAAAAAAATCAGAAACAGGTTGAGCCGAGACACGACTCAGGAAGGGCGAGATGACCGCATGACGACGATATATTTCACATTAGTATATATTTTAGTGTATAGATTACTTTTTTGGAATCATATAAGCATTAGTTAATTACAATTTAACGAACAAATTAAATGTGGTTTTTTTTTTGTTTTTGTTTTTTTCTGAAAAGGAGCTGATGGAGCCTGTCGAGATTGAGGCGTCAGCTAGTGCGGCTCTACAGAACTCTGTCCCTGGATTATGTCTCCCGCCGTTCACTCGATCCAGCCCAGAGCCACCGCCTACGGACTCGAATAGTAAGAAACGAGAGTATGATAACCCGTATTTTGAGCCGCAGTACGGCTTCCCTGCAGAAGAAGAGGCTGACAGTGAAGAGCAAGAGGAGAGCTACACACCACGCTTCCACCAAAATATCAACGGAAACAAGTATGTTTGTCTCTCAGGCTCTGACTCAGAGTTTATGGCTAAAAAAAAAAAAAAAATTAATAAGGCACTGCTTTTCTTAGTGTGGAAATCAATGACTCGTGGAGCTGTTACATTTTTAAACTTGCCAAGCTTTAGAACATCTTTGTACACATACACATTCAGTCTGGTGTATGTATGTGTTTGTGTGTGTGTGTGTGTGTGTGTAGGCCATCTCGCCCATTGAGGCCCAGCAGCCTGAAACTTCCAGGCGAGTATGATGGAGAAGGAGACTCTAAGAACAGTTCTCCCAACTCCACCATCTCCAACAACAGCGGTGATGGCTTCGGAGGACTCATGTCTTTTGCAAGCGAGTGGCCTTCTTATTACGCTCTTTAGAAGTTCGAAACTGATCGTATTAAATGAGAAAATCCGTCCTGAACAACTTTCATATTAATCTTTTATAAATCATATGTGATTTTCAATGGTGTCCAAATCCATTTCTTTTTGTAACGACTTTCTGAGTCGAACGGATCAATAAATCTTTGCCTTAAAAATATATATTGTGCGTTCTGTGTTTTGTAGGTAATTTGTATAAGAACCACGGCACCAGCTTTAGTCTGTCCAGCCTGGCTCTTTCTAACAAAGCGGCCAGAGAGAAGAATACTCCTTTCCCAAGTCTTAAAGGTATAGTAGAGATATATCCTTCCTTTATCCTCTCCCTCATCCAACCATTTTTCTTGTCTCCACCTCTGTCTTTTTCTACACGTCTCCTCTGCCTTTCCCTCTGCTTAAAGTCTGCCTGTCTATCTCTCTGTTCGATCTGTCCATCTATCTAGCTCTTTTTTTTTTTCTTCTTATGTTTCAATTCTCTTTGCTTGTTTACACCCTGTAGAGTTGGACTTCTCTGTGATTTTAACGATAATACATAAAAGTAGTCAAAGACAAAAAATGGTAGTCAGTATTCAAGTAAAAAAAAGAATAAAAATAAGATATGCTTCACTGGACATGGATCTGGAGTTCAGTTTACCAGAACTTAATTTTTTTTCTCTTTTTTTTCTTTTGTTTTCTTTCCTGTATTTATTGTATTGTCTTAAATGTTTGTTTTTTTTTTGTTTGTTTTTGTTTGTTTTTGTTTTGGTTTTTTTTCAAAAAAGAATATTTTGATTTAAAAGAAGCAGATGAAGGTTGGTAAGAATGTTGCTTGATTTCTTGCTCGATTTCCTGCTCGATCCTCCTCCTACTCTCTCAATCAGTATGTTTACATGGACAGCAATAATCCACTATTAACCCGATTAAGACAATACTGTGAATAAGAAACTAGCATGTAAACAGCAATTTTTTTATATCTTAATCCGATTAAAGTCCTAGTCAAAATAAAGACAAATCGAATTAAGACGTGTGAAGTATTCCTGTTTTAGTCGCATTATGGAATTGCATTACAGACATGTAAACACCTTAATGACATTATTAACGTCGTGTGAGTTTTCACCGCATTTTGTGACAGGACACGTTCACACACGGCAGTGCTCAACCGTTTAAGGGCAAACAAGAGAGCACGGCTGCGTCCCAAACTGCATCCTTACCTCCTATATAGTAGGCGAAATACACGCAGCCCACGGTTTCAAGCAGTCGTCTATTTATTACAAATAATTAACTGCACTTGAAGCTTTCGTAAAAATTAAAAATAAAACACCAAAACTGTATATGGTACCATAATGAAGAGGAACTGTATGTTGATGCGTGACCGATGAGGGACGTTGGACGGTGTGGCTTGGGGACGTAATGTGTGCCGTTAATCTAATTATGTTCTATAAAACCTGAACATGAAAAGAATGTTCTAATATCAACTCATGTAAACACCTTAATCACAATATTGTCTTACTCAGAATAAGGTCAATAATTAGATTATTTCTGTCCATGTACACGTAGTCAATGTTTATTGGACTGTGAGGTGCTACCGTGGAAGTGATCCATGAGCTAAATGCGCTCCTTTTTTTTCCTCAATCTATTAGAAAGTTGTCTTTCCTGGAAAAATGGGGGCATTTATACATGCATTTACAAAAATGTGTGATTGTCACTTTCCTGCCTAGCAACATATATCATATGTTTGGTTTTTTTTTGCTTTTTGTTGGTTTATGATTTTGGATGACTTGTTTTTATCGTTCAGATGGTGGTGATGAGAGTCCTGACAGTCCTGGTATGTTTTTATAGCTGTAGCCTCCTCTGAACTAGTGCTGGTTTGCTGTGTTTTTCATAACCCTAGACCCTTTATCTCTGACAGAATGAGAATCCTTTCTTCCATTTTACTCCAAACTATTGGACTACTGATTAGTCCAAGGATATACCTTTTTTTATGTGTGATCAAGCGTATTTCCGTAGTTCTGATCTTATTTTTTCTTCCATAAACTCTGTGTGTAATACTGACACACAATGTGAAAGATCATTTTCGAATTTCACATTTTCAGACTTCCTGTGACTCTCCTTGTGGTGTGTCCGATGTATGTGTTTTATACAGAGTTGTGGCGGTTTCATCACAGTTTCTACTTTTATTCATTTCCACTCAATTTTAGTTGTGTAGCACTTTTAACAGTAGTAATTGTCACAAAGCACTCCAGACATCGATCCACATCCTAAAAAGCAAAGCCAGATGCGACAGTGACGAGGAAAATCTCTATGAGAAGACATGATGAAGAAAACCCGAGGGCAACCAGACTCAAAAATGAACCCATCCTCTTTTGGGTGATATCGGATAGTCGGATTCTAAATTATTACAGCAGGCAGGTGGTGGAAAGGAAGGGAATCTGTACTAAACATATTAAACGCATATGTAATGTTTTTCGGAATTGCAAGTCTGTAGTCTATCTCTGTGAGATTATTTGTCAGTGTCAAGAAGCAGGAACTGCCGGAAAATTCATTGGGTTGTAAGAGCCAGCATTACAGTAACTAGAATATCACAGCAGAAAGAGAGAATAGGTTGTTGGGTACAATACTATCTGTGAAAAAGGATGAGTTTAATGTGATTACGCTGGAAATTATATTCTATTTAGAAATGCATTTCTCATGCTAAATTGCTCTCTATTGTAGAGGAATATGAGCAACTGTAAACTCTGGCTTGGAACATTAAGTTCAGCAAGAATTAGTTTTGACCTTCACTGCACCGCAGTTACGGCACAGAGGAGGAGAGTTTTGTAGCTCAACAGAGCCAGATGATGAACAAGCCCTCTAAGTTTCAGAGCTTAGGTAATTTAAGAGAGTTATTCTCATGCCAATCGAGATGAAAGCGAGGGAAAAGTACATGTTGTTTGCTGTTATTCTTCACTTTGTATTTTTCAGTAGAAAGACCGTAAAACTGTGTCCAGTGGATTAGACCTTATCTGTGTAACTTCTCTTGTACTTTTATAATTTTATAATACTTTTGTATTTTTATTTCTCGTTAGATGCACGTTGAGGTTAAAAAGAAAAAAGCACTCTGTCAATTAATAGCATCTGCAATCTTCTGTCTCTTCTCTTTTATCTGTCCTTCTCTTGCACACACGCACACACATACACACACCTTTTCTTTCTCACTCTCTAGCTTGTTTTCTCTGCTGGTTGTCTCCGTGCCGCTCTGTCCATGTGTCTGGTGTTTGTGCTTGTGGGTTGATGTTTGGACTGGTTCTGTCTGGGCCGGTGTTGCTCTCTGTCCCTCTTTAACCCCCCTTTTTGCACTAATTCTGGCTTCTGTGTCCAGTATTTGGGCTAAATTCTATAATGGAGATTATAACAGAGGTCGGCCCGGGGAGCGGAGAAGGTGGGTTCCGCCCTTTGCTGCGTGAGCTGCATGCTTCTCCAAAGCCAGTCAACTACATCTCCCAGCATCCTCTTCTTCACCATTGCTTTTTGTCATACTGCTGAGAGTCACCTGGTCTTTTGTCTGTGTGGTTTATACCATCTTTGGCTCCACTTTCTATTAAGTATTAAAATACTCTGTCCTTAATTCATTGCCAAAGTATGTAAGTACTGTGGAATACTTACGCGTGTACAAATTGTGTACTTACCTTTATGTAGTTACGAAGAAATAATGGGTCTCTGATTACATATAATAATCGTAATAGCAACAAAGTAATAGGTCAGCTTTTGATGTAGTTTATTGGTACTTCACATATTCTCTAAATTGCTGAACTAATGTACTTATCTTTTGCATCCTCCTGGTCTTTGTCCTCTTGGCACATTATTACTCTTAAATTAGACAAGAATTTTGCAGTTAGTATTAGTGTGCTTACATATCTTTCCACAAGTGATTTACACTTTTGCACATACTAGGAATGACACTGTACTTAAACTCTTGGCTAATTATTGAAATGCATTAAGAACACTTAATATTTAGTGCAGCCAGTTAATGTGCTCATTCATGTCATAAATCTACGAGGGGGGGTAAAAATAATAATAATTTTTTTTATACAGTATCTCACAAAAGTGAGTACACCCCTCACATTTTTGTAAATATTTGATTCTTTTCATGTGACAACACTGAAGAAATGACACTTTGCTACAATGTAAAGTAGTGATTGTACAGCTTGTGTAACAGTGTCAATTTGCCAGTCCATCACCTTCACGCTCAGCTTCTTTAGCAAGGCAGTGGTCGTCTTGGAGGTGTGTTTGGGGTCGTTATCATGCTGGAATACTGCATACTGATCATGCTCTGCTACAGTATGTCGCATTCATGGTTCCCTGAGTGTGATGGTGATGGACTGACCAAGCATGTCTCCAGACCTAAACCCTATTGAGCATCTGTGGGGCATCCTCAAACAGAAGGTGGAGGAGCACGTCTCTAACATCCACCAGCAAAGTGTCATTTCTTCAGTGTTGTGACATGAAAAGATATAATCAAATATTTACAGAAATGTGAGGACTGTACTCACTTTTGTGAGATAGTGTGTGTGTGTGTGTGTGTGTGTGTGTGTGTGTGTGTGTATATACACATTTTATATTTTTTATATATATATGTGTGTGTGTGTGTATGTATGGGTTGGGCCAATTAACATAGAATAAAGGAAACTGTGTTATTTTTTAAAAATACATTATTTTAATTTGATTTATATTTTAATTTACTAAATTCTTATCTTGATAAATATTACAGTAAGTTGACATTCATTTTTTGTGATCAATTGGGTTTTTTTTTTATTATTGGTTTTATACCAAGGTCAGTTACAGATTGTCCAGATTCTTCACATGAAACATAACAAAGAACTGACCCTCCATCCACCCCACCATCATCGTCACCCCCAGCGGTCCCCCTAGGCCAAGCCATTGATCCTTACAATATTACAATGAAGGGTTGACCGATTTAATTGAGTCTGAAGGCACAAGCATGCTTGTGTTTATTTAAAGTATATATTTTCTGACTAAGGTTGTCTTTTTCCAGCAAGGCCTGTCCCTCCAGTGGGGTAAAACGGAGGACTGTAGGATTTATTTTTAAAAAATTATTTTGGGTGTAGTTGTGTTGTATTTGATTTATTTATGGCAGGTGAAGTGAAGGGAACAAATAATTTGTAATCAATATATTATTTAATTAATTTATGTATTTATTCATCTATTTATCATGGTTTTATGTTTCCTTGTTTTGAGGTTGCAAGCCAGTTAGGCAGGTACCTTTTTTATATCAAGCAATGGAGAGATAAAATCTAAAACATTTGTGATGGTCTCACTGAAATGGCTGCACTGCTAAGACCTCAGAATAAAAATAAAAATACTAACATTGCGTACTTGCTTATGTCCAATAAAATATCTATTCATAGGCAGATCTTTGTCACTTTTGCCCCAGAGGTTGGGGGGAGGGATGTACACGTTCAGTACTTGCTTGTTAATTCAGAAAGATCTGTCTCTTGCAATTGCATTCAGGCATTCTGGCCATTGATGTGTTTTGGGATGTGGCTTTGGAGGGAATACTGAACGAAGAGTCTGTGTTTAGCTTCAGCTAACATATGCTGACTATAACTTTAAGCTTTAGCTTTGAAATGGCATATTAAAGATGATGCTTTACTAAAAGATATTAAGTCAGCATGTAAAATGTTTAGCAAGCATGACAACAGTTCAGATGGTCCACTCATCCAAAAAAACAAAACAAATAAATGTTTCTTTTTATTTATTCCACTCCAGCCACCTCCTGATAGAACTCCTAATCAATCCCTCCTATCTCTATAGCTATTATTTTTGTATGTGCCTGTAATATTTTCTTAAATTCTCTAATTTGATTGTTTTTCTCAGGATAAAAACAAATGAGTAATTTAAAGCACAGTGACCCAGCAAACGTGTCCAGTACGCTCCGCTCTTAATGAATATGACCTTTCTTTTTTCTGTCAGTTTTGTAACTCCCATAGAGTCCCACAACCTTTTTTTGGTAGGTCCTGACACACACCTCTAGTGCAATACCAAGGATTCAGTACTGCACTGTTGGAGGCTTTTGATCCATTTATTTTCAAAAGCCATTCATCCTTCCTTTTTGATGGATATAATGGATTTTCCTGTTTCGTAAGGACTGGCATCCTGAATATGCATTTCCACTAAAGGGTATTTATTTTATATATTTATATATATATATATATATATTTATATATATATAAATTGGGCCCAACCCAACATGTGATCTGCCCACACACCAACACTGACAGTGTAATGCTTGTACTTTAGAAACGTGCTTTGCGCATGTGAAAGGGCATTTAAACACCACCAAAAAAAAAAATAGTGTGGTTTGATCATGTGAACTTTTTTCCAAGCTATTTTTTCTACTATTTTGTTTGTTGTCTTTGCATGAGATATGACTTGTCACATGACATAGTGTTGCCATGCAGTCTTTTCCTCACTCACTTGATCCTTTCTCCACTCATTCTTCATTTTGTTTACTGTGTGTGTGAAAGTGAGTGTCAAAGCCATACCTGTTGTTTGTTTTTCATTGTCCTGCTCACCTTGTGTCTGTTATACCAGCTATGACCATACTGGCCCTACTGTAGTGTGCAACGTGGATTTGACTTTAAAGAAGTGCAAACTTGCAAACGTCTGTGCTTTAATGCTTAAAGCGGTGTTTTCTCTGAGTGCAGTGTTCTATTTAAAAAACAAAATGCAAGTGAAATGTGTATACATGTGCTCATGGTGTGATATTTGCATTGTGTACAGTTTCAGTGAATGGATTTTGGGTTTGTCACACATAGTAATGATGTATTTGATACGTCTTTTTTGAATAATGTGTGTGTGTGTGTTGTGTGTGTAATTCTGTGTTTGCTTGATCAATACGCTGTGGTGATGAACTGTGATTTTCTCAGGCTCCCGTGCTCCTCGAGCACTGGTGGATCAAAAGTCCTCTGTGATTAAGCACAGTCCCACTGTAAAGAGAGAGCCACCTTCGCCCCAAGGCCGAGCCAACAACACCAGGTAACATGCTTTACACGTGACTCACCAGGCCATCTCTGAACAAACCTGTGTTTTATAATAAATACCACCAAACTGCTGAATTAACTGTACAACAACCTTAAACCTAAAAGCTATCTGAGAGAACAGGGCTTGGACGCTCTCGTCCGTGTGTGCAGTGAAAATCAGCATTTCCTAAAGGACGTGGTGCTGAGCGTGTTGGATGGCCAGGGTGTCGGTTGGCTCAACATGAAGAAGGTGCGCCGCCTGCTGGAAAACGAGCAGCTGCGCGTCTTCATGCTTAACAAGCTCAACCGAGCCGTCCAGTCAGAAGAGGACGCTCGGCAAGAGGTCATCAGAGAC
This sequence comes from Noturus placidus, assembly GCA_022414735.1. NCBI lineage: Eukaryota > Metazoa > Chordata > Actinopteri > Siluriformes > Ictaluridae > Noturus > Noturus placidus. The sequence goes on from JAFFST010052146.1 coordinate 34,973, forward strand.
GTGGTGAGCCACCTAATCTGGGAGGGAGCGTTATGTAGGACAGTTTATTTAAGACTAAAGGAAAGAATCTTGAATCTGTACAGTGTTAAGATACATGAGTAAAGTAAATCTTTCTACCTAGGCTTTATATGGTTACTTAAGTGTGTATATATGCGTGTGTGTGTGCGTGCATCTGTTTTTATAGGAGATTAACCGAAAGGTCTATAAAGGCATGTTGGATCTGCTGAAATGCACAGTTTCTAGTCTGGAGCACTCCTACACTAATGCAGGCCTGGGTGGCATGGCCAGTGTGTTCAGCCTGTTAGAAATTGCACGAACCCACTACCAAACCAAAGGTAACGTGCAAGAAGCACTGTTGAGTTTCAAAACCAACCACTCTTGCTATAGAAAATATTTCATCAAAACTGATGAGTGGTTGAATATGTAGGTATCACTAAATAAATTATGGTTAATTTATTATTTTTGCTTTAAGAATGGTTAATTTAAGAAAAATCAGCAGCATCATAATGCTAATTCTGAAATTTCACAGGGGCTTCTCCCTCAACATCTGAGCTTGGTTCTTTCCTGCTGGTTTTTCTGTTCCTTCTTGTAATCTCTTAACAACTGCTCCTCTTTTACAGCAATTAATGAAGTCAATCTCTTTAAATCCACCACCTGTCTCTCTTTATTTTTCTTGTTTCCTCCTTCTGATCTTTGTTCCTTGTCGATGTTTTTGTATGTATGTCATTTCACATGACTCCTCGTTATGGCACAGAGCCAGAGAAGCGAAAGCGGAGTCCCATGGACGGGGCGAGCAGTCCGGGCAGTAAGGAGAGCCCGTCTGTGCGCCTTGAGAGTGCCAGAGCGGCAGGCGTGCTCCTGATGCCCAGAATTCAGCTGCCACCCCCTCCCTCTGGGAAAGGGGCACATCAGTTTGACACCCGGAGTCTGAACGAAGAGAATTTTATTGCTTCTATTGGTGTGTAAACCTCAGCCCCTGCATGTGCCTCTCCCTGCTTGTTAGACCACCTGACCTGAAGGGACTATGTCAGTCTTTTTGTTTGGGGCTTAAGTCAAATCCTCTATTCCACTAAGTGTCTGCACCAGGATTTTACCAAGCGTGATTTCAGTAAATCATTACTCATTTTTGGAGTACATTCTAGGAGTCAATCATTGAACTTGTTCTAAAATCACTGGCTGGTGCAGACTCATTACTGAATTATTGGAGCTATCAATGCCCGGTGAGTGTGAACTCACCACTGGAATGTTAAGAATGTGTTGGTTTTCGACTCCCTGTTTGCCAGATTCTCCCTGAACCCACTGGTTGCATGTTCGAGTAAGTTTCCTTTAAGCCACCAACCTGCCACTGTGTGTCATGGAAAGCTAGGACTCCGGCAGTCTTGGGCTGTACCACTGCTCTCTGTGAAAAAAGGCTGTCTCGCCTTCCCAGCATGAATTATAGAACACTCCTCCCCTGTAAACAGCCCGAGGATTAGCATTGGATTAGCGCTCCTTGGGCTCGGTTTGAGGCCACAGTTTGGTGTTCATATCCGGGTTTGCGTACAGGGGAAAGTTCCCTACTCCCTAACCTTTCCTTGTCTGTCCTTTGGTAAAGATGCACCTTCAATTCTACAGAATGTCTTTGAGATTGCACTTCTTCCTGCTTCTGCAGCATCCCATTTCACCCAGCAGCTGCGAGGCTGGCCTCTCATCCCCATCCCATGCCTTTCACTTTTCCCGGGCCTCCACTATGACCCTGGAAAACCACAGCCTGCCAAAGTCAACTATGTCTGTGGGCATCACAAATAAAAAATAAAAAACCTAATTGAAATCTGGAGACTGTCGTTATGACAGCAGATGTGTGACTGTCTTTCCAGGATCAGGGTTGTAGAGCTCAGGATGCTTTGTAATGTCACCTCACTGGCTATGATGTCATTTACATAACGGCATTTAGTTTACTAGTATACAGTTGAGTATAGCTACGTGTGAATATTACAAATCTTCCTCATCTTGGAAAGTGACATTTGCATTGTTAAGGGTTATTTAAAAATCACATCATACTCTTTTTCTTTTTGTTTTTGTTTGTTTGTTTTTGTTTTGTTTTTTTATTTTGAAAACAAAAATGCTCATCCTCCATATCTGACAATTCAATCAGCTCTCTGACTCTCTCTATGTCTTTCTCTCCTTGCTTGCAATGCATCTTGGGTAGAATTGTGGAGCAAGCACCGGGATAACAGAAAGCAAAAAGCTATGGAAAAAGAACAGAGTAAGATCACATCCCTAAGCACCCAGTTAGACTTTCCCAACTTGCAAACTCTTTATTAATTCCTGTTTTACAGTTAGGAAACCCGGTCCTCATTATTTCTCTCCTCAGAAAGACTTACTGACACATGGCCCAAAATGTAAATGCCTCGAATGGTGTATGCCCTAGAAATATTTGGTTTCATTTTGTGTTGGACATTTTCTTCAGATTAACTGTTTTCTATTATAAAATTTGCTTTTGCAGTTTTGTAAAAAGTTAGGTTTTAAGCACAGCTTCTTGAGTACTTCTTTGTAGTAGTTGAAGGTATGACCAAAAATGATAGTTAAAATGATCAAGGTATCAGGATACATCATGATAGACTGTAATGTCCCTACAAAGACTTCACAAAGACTTGAATTTGTCCTTGGTATTCTTTGGCTTCCTGTTGAACAAATAACAAACCCAAAGTGACCATCATATTAATGATGTCCTTTTAAATGTATTTTCTCGTTGACTGTCCAGACGTATGGCGACTTTAAATTTGCTACAAAGTTCTTTTCTAAAAGGCGTCTAAGACCGATACGTTTTGTTTAATATAGACGAGCAACCGGAGTATCTAGGCGCAAAAACTTTGTCACACTATGTCAAGCTCAATTGTCCAAGACTATAAAAACAAGTCTTTGGAGCAAGGTTGGTCATTTTCTGATGTTCTCTGATGACTTATTTCTTCTTCAGTGGCAGCGTACTTCCACACAGTGTAATCTCATGCTGCTCGTTTGCGAAACCGAGATCACCATCATATTGGCACACTAATGGCAGCCAAGCTTTGTCCCCATTCCTGTGTCTGACTGACTGGTTGTGTGTTTGCCTGCATGTACTGTATGACTGCTTTTGTCTGTGTGAACCTGTGATAAGGTAGCAATATGGTGAACAAACCGGTCTTGTGAAAATTCCTTCCTTTATTGCTCGATAAGGTGCTAGATTGGGTGCTTGGTATATTTAGTATTGCGTGTTTCGACCTGCGCAGTGGCACTGGTGTAGAAAAAGCAAAGATAGATCTGTATAGTAGGAATAGCTAGTACAAATGTGGCCAAATTTTATGTTAATAACATGGTGGAAGGTGGACACCTCTGGCCCTTATTCGTCAAACTTGCACAGATTTGAGCTCACTGAATTATCTACGAAGGAATCTGCATCTTTATGAAACAAGAGCACACAAGCGCCGATTTGATACGAATGATCTAGCCAGCTTCACCTGCATGGAAACAGTTCCTTATTTATTTGTTCCATGTATCATGTCAACGCACCCCACTATCCCTTCCTGTGCTTTTTAACGTACTTACATGAAACACACCCTTCACTACTTACAACATTTTGGTCTAATTATTGACAATTGTTTAGCTGCAAATCAAGTATTTTCAGGCTTTTATTCTCAAATTTACAAGCACACAGGTATGCCGATGATCAAACTGATGAATAAAAACTCTCTCTGCGGAATCTGTGTGCAATCACGATAAGATTTGACCATGTGCAACACTGATGAATAAGAGCTAGTATTTTCCTTTCCCCTGATTAAAAGTTGTGGGAACACTATTTGTAGGCAAAAGCAACGTTTAGAAGCCAGCTGATGCGCAAGGTGAGGTATTATGACGTAGTGACCGTAGAAACGAGACACAACCATCCGTAACATGACCATTTCCGCTGGAAAGTAATTTTGGTAAATTGCTGTGCTAAGGCTCGGGTGAGATGACGCTGTAATTCAGTTCATCGCTGAATTAGTAGTACAGTGAATGACACATAATGGCACAAAATAAACACATTTCCAAGCATCCAGTGTAGCTCCCATTCTTAGGCTTGCTTCTAGTTATTGGACATATCCCAGTCTGTAGTGCAGAGAGGCAGATGAAGGATAAACTGACTGTGTGTTTCCTGTAGGGGCGGATGGGGTGAAACAGCGTCCAGAAGGGGTCGACACAGAGGAGAAGAAATCCCAGATAAGTGCGGACAGTGGGCTCAGTGTGACCTCAGGCTCTCAGGTGTGTGTGTGTGTGTGTGTGTGTGTGTGTGTGTGTGTGTGTGTCAGACTAGTCGACAGACATTTAAAATAATTTGTCTTGAACTAGATTAAAACAGAATTCACATTTGTCTGCAGAAGAGCGATACGGAGTCATTGGCGAGTTCAGAGCCTCCAGTTTTGACAAGGAGTACCAGTCAGGACTCTGAGGCCAGCACAGTGGTAGGGCACGACCAACCCTGAGTTTAAACACTTCAGATTTCTATAAATATGTATGTAGGGCAAAATAAACCACACTAGTCATATACATGTTATGCAGATGTCTCGTATAACAATTTTTGTGTGTACAAACCAATTAAGACTTTCCTTCGATTTAATTATATATATATTTTTTTAATTAAAAATGACACTTTTGACCGTAGAATGATTCAGCTTTCTGACATCGATGGTTTACTGTGTCTGTGACCTTCTCTTTGTAGTTACACAACCACAATTGAAATGCCCCCCCCCCACCGCAGAGATTGGTTATATGCCTATACATGGGATATTCTTTAAACCTTTCCTTTAAATATTCCTAAACGGACAAACTTCGACCTCTTCACGTCTAAGCAGACTGGCTTTCCTGTATCTCTTTCAAAGCCACTCTCATGTTTCTCGTTAAGTCTATGGTGTCACGATACGATTGTGAACTTCGGCAACTAATCCACAGGTGAGTAACAGCTCAGGTGAGACACTGGGGGCTGACAGTGACCTGAGCAGCACGGCAGGAGATGGACCGAGCAGCCGTCAGTCTCCACACCTCGCTCTGTCTCGCAGCACTCTCTCAGACAGTGAGATCGAAACCAACCCTGCAACCAGCTCTATGTTTGTGAGTGTCAATGGCCTTAATGTTTTAATTGACAAAAGTACTGTAGGGTCTTGATCCTGGACCATACATGATCCGGGTTATTATCTGATTATTTTGCTCTTTGTGTATTGGGTCAGATGAGATTAAAAAACCCTGAAACTGTGCCGAGTAGAGGCTTTACAGGACTGAAACCCTGGTGTAGACTGTCTTATGGTATTTGTCAGTGGTTCTGGAGTATTCCCATCCTGCACATTATGGTGTTTTGCCTCATCACCCAGTTCAACCTTTTCCATGCATGTTAATTGGCTGATTATGCAAAACACTGGTCTTTTGCATATGACCACCCATCAGCTGTATCTCTATCATTGTACTGGAATGTCTAATTTGGCAAATTCAATTGATATATAATTTATTACTTGTGTATATATAAACCTAAATCAGTATAAATTTGTTACTTACTCAGGGAAAGACCCATAAGCTGAAGCCAGGTGTGAAGGAACCTATTGGGGGTGTGGCTAAGGGAGCTCCGGCCCTGCCCCATGAAGATCTCAGCCTGAGGATCTACCTATGTGAGGGACTTCTGGGTAGGACTTTTTCTTTATTTTTTTGTTTGTTTTATTTAATAAAATTTTATTTATTTATGTATTTATTCCCAAATGTTCTCTCCAGCTCTCTCTTAAAAAATTCTCTCACCTCTTTTATTTAATCATGGCTTCTGTTGAACTACTGTTGTTGTGTGCTGTTGTAAACAGCTATATTCTTAATTCTTTTAAAATGGCTTCAGTGTTTATCTGTGTAACAATAAAATTTACGTTTCTTTTAGGTTAGGTCTTTTATATATTCATTCGGTAATCATACAGTATGAAATTATCCATCCATCCATCCTCAACCGCTTATCCGTAATCGGGTCGCGGGGGTTGCAGCTCCAGCAAGGAACCCCAAACTTCCTTTTCCTGAGCAACATTAACGAGCTCTGACCAGTGTGGAAATATAGTCTTTCCACCTAGTCCTGGGTCTTCCCCGAGGTCTCCTCCCAGTTGGATGTGCCTGGAATACCTCCCTAGGGAGGCGCCCAG